>VMBQ01002106.1:30556-59007 GCA_007657795.1 Dreissena rostriformis | reverse complement strand
GTAGTAGTAGTAGTAGTAGTAGTAGTAGTAGTAGTAGTAGTAGTAGTAGTAGTAGTAGTAGTAGTAGTAGTAGTAGTAGTAGTAGTAGTAGTAGTAGTAGTAGTAGTAGTAGTAGTAGGAGTAGTAGTAGTAGGAGTAATGGTAGTGGTGGTGGTAGTAGAAGTTAAACGGTGTTCGTTGTTGTTTGTTACTTCAAAGCACCATTTGAAATGACTTCTCAAAATAAACATATGGGTACAAGTACTATACTTGCTCAATTTTTAATATACACTCTTAGCTGGTAACACAGTTAGATATTGATTTACCCGGTAAGTCTTCACCCCGGGTGCCTGATTGTGCAGGTTTCCATCCCTAACAACTTCCGAATGTAGCTCATAATTTCCCTCCCCTCCCTTCCAGCTTGAGCGGAAATATCAAACAAAATCATTTTCTTAATAATCTCGTTAGCAACGTGGGAAAACAAAAACCAACAACCGAGCAGAGCAACACATGCAGCAACATCAATAAATATCGGTCGGTCTAATGACTCTTTATGGAAATATTCCAATAACATTTTCAAGGGCGTGTCGGAACAAAGATCAATTGCAGCCGGAATATTTGCGGTGTAATTTAGTTATTTCATCGTCTGACGCACCTGGTGTTTTGAATGTATGCCACATAGATACACGCCGACGGCTTTTGCTTGTCAATACTTTAACCCACATTTGGGTTAAACGTTAAACGCTATGATATACAATGCGTTCAAACAGCGGGAACCAGTATATAATTCGTCTGGTACGAGGGAACCAAATCCGCCCATTGAATGAAATGTAGGTCATTAACTGACGTGCGCTTCCCACCACGTGGTCTCGGTTGTAGCCAATCCTCGTGAAGAGGCACAACACGGGGTTTGTTTTCATTCAAAATTCTTTGTTAAGATTGCGGAAACGAAGTCATGATTATTGCGAACAGTACTACATTGTTCATACGCATTTATTGAAACTGATAAGGTTCGCCATATTTAACCGAAAACCACATGGAAAAACATTTCGCACATTCTCTTGTAATGGTTTTTTGTTGGGAGCTATTTGTAGCATGTCTACGTCACGGTAAACTCGTATTTACGCACATCAATAGCCGACGTCTTAGCTCATTAAAATAGTTTACGTAACTGCGGGCGTAAGATCCGATCACAACAAATCCATGGGCCAGATTATAATTTTAAATCAATTCCAGTTTAGGATGCATGCGCATTGAGCTTTGACCAATTTGCAAGTGTCGTTACAATTGATGACCATGTGAAGCAGTTCGTGCGCTAAATGGAAGGGGAGTTAACTCGAATCGCAGACAATAGCAGTCTTCTATCTGGGCCGAGACAATCTGATTGTACAACCGCATGCACTAACAAAATACACAAATACGCATTATCAAATATATCGTGCACTGGGTGTAGCAAGTAGGATGTAGTGGTTGTTTTGCCGCTTTCTTTCAGAAAAGTCCAAATCCATGGACCAGATTCTAATATGAAATCAATATCTGTCTAGGATATGAGCGCCCTGAGCTTTGACCAATAAGTAAGTTACTGCAGTTCGGTACAGTTCATTAACTCATGACGCAGTTCGTGCACTTAAAGGAAGGGGAATTAATTTACTCGAATTCGAGACGTTTGCAGTCTTTTATCTGGGCCAGGCAAACATGATTGTACTGCTGCACGCATTGTCAACAACCAAATAAATATATCGTGCACTGGGTGCAAATACATAATTTTATTATATACCTGTGTAATGCTTTTAACAAAATACAGGTTGTATCAATCGTTGAAACAAATCCCGTATTATGATACTCGCTGTTTCCGATTCCTTATTACCATACTAGCCGGACTACTTTCTTCGATCCATTTAATGACGTCACATTTTAATGACGTTACATTTAATGACTTCTTATTTTAGTCATTGTTTTGTCAGTTTTGTTAAAGCAAAAAAATACAATTGATAACTGTTTTCGTTCGTTAATGTATATAATAAAAGGAATATTACGCTAGTCAATTGTTCCAAGTGTTTGTATCAGTCTCATGGTTTGCACTATTTCGTATCACACTCGAGGCGCCGCCTCTCGTGTGATACGTCATCACACAAGCCACTCGACTGATACAAACTCTAGGAACAATTGACTAGCGTCATATTCCGTATATATCGTGCATTGGGTGTAACACGCAGGATGTCGTTGTTGGTCTTTTTGCGGTTTTCTTTCAGAAACAAGTGGGAGCATTATATAATATGAGTCTACTTAAAGGACGCGGTTTTTGAATCGTGAGGTGTCTTGTCCGGATCCCATCCAGATATGCCATTTCAGTTTACATTTAAGGCTCGTTCTGGGAAAACTGGACTTAATGCATGTGCGTAAAGCGTCGTCACATATTAGCCTGTGCAGTCTGCAGTAGACCTCTGGAGTCCGACAAATAGTAAGTTTCGATACAATTCATTACCATGTGACGCAATTCGTGCAATACATGGAATGGGAGTTAACTCGAATCGCAGACAATAGCAGTATGTTATCTAGGCCGAGTAAACGTGATTCAACTGCTACATGCCCTGTCAACAACCAAATAACCATTATATCATATATCGTGCATAGAGTGCAGCAAGTAGGATGTAGTGGTTGTTTTGCGGTTTTCGTTCACAAAAAAGTTGGAGCATTTATCACTGATAGGATGCGGTCCTTGAATCGTGAGGTTCTGGTTCGGATCCCATCCAGAAAGACCATTTCAGTTTACATTTTAGCATCGTTCTGGGAAACCTGGGCTTACTGCATATGCGTAAAGCGTCGTTCCAGATAAGTCCGCACAAGCTATTCATGAGCGACACTTTCCGCTTAAACGAGATTTTCGCTAAGAATTTAAACGATAAATATAATAGAAGCAGAAAGTATTGTCCATGATTAGCCTGTGCGGACTTCACAACCTACTCTGGGACGACACTTTCAGCCTATGCGTTAAGCCATGTTTTCCCAATTCGTGGCTCATTTGACTTTAAAGTCTAGGATCGCTTCATAAAAAATATCTGTATTCAACGCTGACCTGGTATTTTGTAGATCCCATTACATGAACCCAGTGACCTTAGACCATAAATTGCTCAAAGGGTCAAGGTAGTGTTATTTCAAGAATATATCTTCTATAAACGCAATACAAATACAACTACATGTAACACACTACTAGCTAGCTGATCATTCTCAATACGAAGAACAAAATTATAGTTGTTTGAGTCCAACAAATAACGCAAACAGAAATCTCGATCCAGAATATATTTCAATATAGTTTCCGTAGAATCAGAGAGCGTTTCAAATACATTCTATTACAATACTAGCTAGCTGATTATTCTCAATACGAAGAACGAAATTTTAGTTGTTTGAGTCAAACAAATAACGCAAACAGAAATCTCGATCCAGAATATATCTCCATATAGTTTCCGTGGAATCATGTTATAATCAAAATAATTTTCGCGATATAATGGTTTATTAGAGCTTATACCACGACCCGCGACTAATATTATATAGACAGAGAAGGAAATTAAGTGTGGTTATTATGCAGCAAACGATTGGCGGAGCGTTATGTTTTTAATGTACTTCCGGAATTTTCAAGAATTGCTCAGTAAAAAGCGCGTTCTTTTGAAATTTGTTTTTGCATTCTGTTGCGTAGGTAAACAACATAAGCAAATATGTGTCGTGTTATGAGAAAACTGGGCAAAATACTTGCGCGTAAATTGTCATCCCGGATTAGCCTGTGCAGTCCGCACAGGCTAATCAGGGACGACAATTGCCGTTTTTTTGAAATTTTTCGTTTAAATGATGTCTCTTCTTAGCGAAAATCCAGTTTAGGCGGAAAGTGTCATCCCGGATTAGCCTGTGCGGACTGCACAGGCTAATCTGGGATGACACTTTACGCACAAGCATTTTGCTCAGTTTTTTCAGAACACGCCAAATATCATAATTACGATCACTATCACCAAAAGCATCACCGCCTTCACATCACTACCATCGTCATTATCAACTTAGCATGTCTGTGTCACGAAACACTCGTATTTGAGTCGTGTGCTGAGAAAACTGGACAAAATGCATGTGCGTAAAGTGTCGTGCCGGATTAGCCTGTGCAGTCCGCACAGGCTAATCAGGGACGACAATTTCCGCTTTTGTGGAATTTATCGTTTAAATCATATCTCTTCTTAGCGAAAATCCAGTTTAGGCGGAAAGTGTCGTCCCTGATTAGCCTGTGCCGACTGCACAGGCTAATCCAGGACGAAACTTTACGCACAAGCATTATGCCCAGTTTTATCAGAACACGACACATTTACGCACTTCAATCGCGAAAGTCTTAGCTCATTAAAATAGTTTACGTAACTCTAATTACATTTGCGGGGGAAAGATCATAACAAAATAAATCCATGGGCCAGATTATAATTTGAAATCAATCCCAGTTAACGATACGGGCGTCTCGAGCTTTGACCAATCTGAAAGTTTCGGTACAATTCATGACCTTATGACGCAGTTTGTGCAATAAATGGAAAGGGAATTAATTAACTCGAATCTGAGACGATAGCAGTCTGTTATCTGGGCCGAGAAAACATGATTATACTGCTGCATGCACTGTCAACACCCAAATAGCCGTTATTAAATACACCGTGCATCGAGTGCAGCAAGCAGGACGTCGTGGTTATTTTGCGGTTTTCTTTCAGAAAGAAGTGGGGGCATTTGTCAAGTAAAAGGACGCGGTTTTTGAATAGTGAGGTGTCTGGCTCGGATCCCATCCAGATATACCATTTCAGTTTCCTTTTTACGCGAAAAGTGTCGTCCCAGATTAGTCTGTGCAGTTCGCACGGGCTTATCAGGGACGACACTTTCCGATTTTATGGTACTTTTCGTTTAAAGGAAGTCTCTTCTTCGCGAAAATCCCGTTTAGGCGGAAAGTGTTGTCCCTGATTATCCTGGGCGGACTTCACAGGCTAATCTGGGACGACACTAAACGCACATGCATTAAGCCTCGTTTCCCCAGAGCGAAGCTCATATCTGTTTTCAACACTGACCTAGTATGTTATATATCCCACAAGATGAACCCATTGACCTTAGACTAAAATTGCTCAAAGGGTTATGTTAGCGCTATGACAAGACTATTTATTATAAACGCAATAAAAATGCATTATAACATTCTACTAGCAAGGAGATCTTTCAAGAGACGAAGGGCAACATTATAGTTGTTCGAGTGCGACACATAACGCACACAGAAATCTCAATCCTGAGCATGTTTTAATATTGGCCTCTCTCTGGGAAAACGGTGCTTACTTCATGTGCGTAAAGTGTCGTCCCGCTTTTACGTTTTTTTTGTTTAAAGGAAGACTGTTCTAAAGCCTTTGCACAGGCTATTCTGGGACGACACTTTTCGCACATGCATTAAGTCTCGTTTTCCCCAGAGCGAGGCTCATATAGTTTTCGTTGAAGCCTGTTAGAATTATAATAATTTTCGCGATGTCGTTGTGTATAAGGGATCACGACCCGCGACTTGTATTCGTAATATACCAACGTCATTATCATCGTAATTTCATATGGAGACATGGATGGGCTTGCACGTCACGAGATGGTACAAGATACGCCCCTTTCTATTTAAACCATTCGTGAAACAAGTACGCTCAATTTCTTGAAGTCCGTTAACAGATAAAAAGTTTAAAACGGATCTTTAAGCGAAACAGAAAATAGAAAATTCAGATCCGTAACCTGTAAAAGGTGCCAAGAAATACGGTTTCTGCAACCTACTTTACAGTATAAACCACGAAATATGTAACACTTTTTCTACTTAATAAAGTGCCATGCGTTTATGCAATTGATCCCGTTTGTGTATTAATAATGGAGCCTCGATTTGTGAAAAGCGGTTTTAATGCATGTGCGAAAAGTTTCGTCCAATATTGGCCTGTGCAGTCCGCACAGGCTAATCAGTGACGACACTTTCCGCATAACTGGATTTTTGCTAAGAAGAGACTTTCTTTAAATGAAAAATATCAAACAAGTGGAAAGTGTCGTCCCTGGTAAGCCTGTGCGGACACACAGGCCAATCTGGGACGACACTTTACGCACATGCAAGTTTTAGCTCTTAATGTAGATTATTAAGGGCGAGTTTCTGCTGCAAGAATTCTGCTGTATATTCGCGTCAACTGTCGGTCTCGAATGAAAAGTTAATAATTTTTTTTTTATATGTATATCATTCATTACGGATTTTCTTCGGAGAACTTAGATATGGAAACAAATCTCAGTTCTTTTTTTAAAGTGACATTAGACGCATCTAACAGTTTATGCTATGTTTATAGGTGTCTATCGCTACCGTTGTTTATTTTTGGTGTTTTCACTTCATATACACTTATATTTGTTAATGCAGCATCAACATACTAAAACAATATCCCGGAAAGAGAAAAATAATGCATGAATAATTAATTAGCCATGTGACTCAAGGAAAATTTCCGTATCGCTTTCGTAAATACACGACAATGTTCACAAAGGGACGCAGTTTTAACTTTCGGTTTCAAGTTTGGAATCTGTGCTTGGATTAAAATACGCTATTTCGAGGCGACTTCGTATTAAACAAGCTAAAGTGAGCCTACTATACAAAGAAAAGTAAGTTTTCATTCATGTTTTGCTGGTGCTGTGTTTAGTTATTTGTTTTCGCGTTTACTGCATTTTAACTGCGGAACGCTCGGCTTAGAGGTCGGGGACGTCATGTAAAATATAGAATATAATATATTTTTTTATAATTAACTGGTAGCAAGATGAGTTGCAGATAATTGGTCAGTAACCACATTTTGACTAACTCTTTTGACCTGCTAATTCTTTTCAGCTCAATTCAACAGTAAAAAATGCACATAATGCCACTTTAAACGGCAACTTTAAACTATTTTGCACTGTGATATTTCGTTGGTCTAGAGGGAAGCAACTATTATAAACAGTAATATGTGACATCGGACGAATAGCCTCCCTTACCACTGACTACGATCATTAAGTTATCATATTAACGTGGGCTTAGATTTTAAATAGTGTGCGTATGCCAAAGGATGCACACATTGGTAGTATAACGCCGGAACATCTACGTATTATATCAATTGCACAATTTATTTTATGGCCGTCTGCATTACATGTTGCATTGTAGTGGTTTTTACAGTTTTAAATGATTATAATTGTTTATTTGTTTAGTTGAATACAATCGCACACACCCACCCGTGAATCTCCTGTAGACTCAAGTTCTATGGTGGTTGTGGATTGCAGATCGACATTCATCATCAGCATGGAGTCCATCCATCGTCAATGTTTCGCCCCTAAACCATGGACATCTCGGGAGGGTGGGTCCACCGTTGCTACGGTGAATGTCGATAGCGCTACTTTTTCCAAGTTGCCTCCTCTCGCCGCAGCCACAACCAGCTGGACCACCGCTATGCAGCTTGGCTAAGTTTCCGGATATTCCGCCGTCTATCCCTTCCAGTAGACCCGACTGCTGACATGCTGACGGATTGTGAACAGAACCCTCTAGCGCCTACTTCTATGGGGAACAACTAAGTACGCCAGCCTCTTTGCTTGTAGGCTTCTAGCAGCTCTGTGTACTTGACCTTTTTCCTCTCGTATGCCTCCTCGCATCTGGTTTTCCAAGGTACGGTTAACTCGATCACGAGGAGTCGTTTCCCCGTTTCTGACCACAGCACGATGTCGGGCCTGTGGTTTGTCTGGACAATACTTGGGAGGCCTGCTTCGTGTCAAGGTCAACCTTCATGCTCCATCCGGTTGCGCCGTTTAGGATTGAGGTTTTCTGTGACGGCTGTCTCTGTGCAGTTTCACCAGGCTTCACAAAGTTGATTATCTGTTGTGGCGGGGTACTACTGCGTTTCGTTTTCCTTTCTTTCTCAAGCCAGTCAGCCACCTATCTAAGGACGTTGTCGAGACGCCATCTGTTTCTTCCTTGTGACATATTTGTTGGGCAGCAAGAAAGAACATGTTTCTAGAGTCTTCTTCAGTCCCTCATCTACCTGGGTTTCAAGCTTTCTGACATTTTCGCTGTCCTGTAGGCGTGCGTCAAACCATTTCCCAAGGCATTTGACAGGGCTCTTCATTATTGATGGCGTCTCCTCTTTCTGTACTTGGAGGATGAATCTATCTGTTGGTTTGCCTTTCTTGATGATCAGAGATCTGGACTTAGCTGTCTTGAATTTCATCCTTGCCCATGAAGCGACGTGTGTCAGCCTGTCAGGGCAGTCAACCTCCATCTCGCCTGTACATGGGTAGTAGTGGTCAGAGTGAGGTCATCCATGGCTGGTAGATCCCTGATTCTGTCTTTGGTCAGCGTGCGGGCTGAGGGCTGCATTGATTAGAAGATTCATTCCCATGATGAAGAATACCACAGAAACTGTGCATCCGATGACAATTCCTTTCTCCAACTTCTGCCAGTCTGTCAGCTGGTTACATACGGAGAACCGAAGTTTGATACCATCCAGGTAGCTCGCGATGATTGTCTGGGAACTGGCTGGAACATGGTAGTGTTGAAGGGCTGTGCAAATCAATTGATGAGGGATGGAACCAGGTCAAGCCAGACGCCTGTGAGGTCCTTCTTATTTGCCTTCGCTTCTCGTATCAGTTGGGTGATCGCACTGGTGTGCTCTACACAGCCTGATAAGCCGGGAACGCCTCCCTTCTAAACAAGACGTGTTGATGTACTTGTTGGCTGTGAGGTGAGTCGTGAGTCTTCTGGTGAGGATAGCGAAGAAAGTCTTCCCTTCAACGTTTAACATTGAAATGGTCCGAAACTGATCAATGCTCTTGGAGTTCTTTTCCTTGGGAGTGAACATTTCTTCTGCTTCCTTCCAGGCTGCTTGTACTTCGCCTTGCCTCCATACCACATTCAGAAGTCTCCATAACCTGTTTAGTAGACGAGGAAACATCTTCACATCTTGTACACTTTGTAAGGGATGTCGTTAGGTCCAGGAGCAGAACCAAATCTTGCCTTCTTGATGACGTTCTTTACTTCCCCCAGTGTTTGCTCTGATGTAATGAGTTCAACCTCTGGAGGTGCTGCTAGTTCTATGCGATCACAGCTTCCTAGTGCGGCGTTTCTACTGGCGTCGGAATATGTCTCGTGGAGGTATCTTTCTACCTCTTCCACTGGGGTTTCGAGAAATCCCAACCGCTCCTTGTCAAGTAGGTTACGAGCAAACTTGTATGGGTTAGCCATGAACGCCAACCTCTTGGTCCGCCCCTTTCCTTCCTCCTTGTATTTTCCGCTTTCTACAGAGATTTCAGCTGTGTGTGTGTTGTATCCCTTAGTTGAGATATACCGAGACGTTCCAGCGAAACTCTCTCTCTCCGTATCGTCGCTTTAACTGTCGGAGTTCTCGTATCAGGTTGTCAATGCGGGTTTGTCGTCTGGAGGGTCTCGGAGGCTCCTTGTGTGCTTTTGCTTCCTCTTGTCCAAACCGTTCCTTAGCTATCGAGTATACTATTGTGGTGAGGGTTTGAAGCTTCAGGTCCGCTGGTCCTTGCATGGATGCTTCTAGGATAGGTTCCAGGTTCTCGTCTAGCAGTTTCCAAAGTTTCTTGTCGGATGCATTGGGCCACTTGATCCTTGGTTTCTTGTGTCTAGTAGCAGGGTCTAGGCGTGGTCTATCCAGAACAGCTTCCTGTCGTGTTTCCTGACTGCAGTCGAGCTCAAGTAGCTCCATAAGGGGGTCCTCTTCATATACCTCTGGTTCCTGGAAAACATCGTGCGCTCCTCAGTTTTGTGGGTTGACTCCTGACTGAGGTACTCCTGCGTCTCACTAGCCAAACTGACTAAGCGCTACGTTCGCGGATTCACACGTTGACATCCACATTTCCTTGGTGTATTCGCAGACCGTGTTTGTTCTTGCAGACCTTTCCACATGAGCAGGTCACTGTTCGTGGTGTTGCAATCGTAGTCGATTGGGCAGTGCGTGTCGATTCCATGAAGTCCGTCCACGTGAGTCTATCATCCTCCCACACTCTCGGTAGACTCTGTGGGTATGTTTATAAAACAGACAACACCAATTTGAAAAAAAAAACACCAACAGAAAATGACTTGATAAATGTCTGACCTGTAATAAGTTATTTTGATCAGTCAAACCACATTGTTTTTTTTGATGAAATTTTTTATCTTGATTTGTTCAACACAATTAATTTATGCCTTCCTTCAATGTTGTCTCACACAAGTACATGTATATAGTATAGGTTTAGTATTCGACGAACATCGAATTGATATAATTCTTGACATAATACATGTTTTCTTGGTTTGTTCAACACAATTAATCTATTCATTATATCAATGTTTTTATCACACAATTAAGTACATGCATATAGTTCGACGAACATCGGGATTGATATAATTCTCTGACCATAACGGCAAGATATTTCCATACAAAACCATGCATAAGACGTTCGCAAAATTATTCTACGGTACGGGGAACAGTTATTGTAGGCTTCCAAATGTTTGGATAATGTGACTTAATACATATTAAATGCATCGTACTACTTTCTGAACCCGCCACAGAGTTGAATGTAATGTTGCTGGTGGAACCATCCATATTACAAAGATGTGTACTGTACATAGTTTACCTGATTCGGTAAGCTATTACCAGTGCCGGATTTAGCACAGCGGAGGCCCATATGGTAGTCGAGTGGTAAAACACTGGTCTACCATTCCAGCGGTCGTGGGCTCAATCCCTGGCCGGGGCACTGGAAATTTCAGAAATGCTTCAAGTGTTTCCCACCCAACTAGAGATGTACTGGTATGAAACCCAGGTAATTCTCGCGTGTATCGGTGCTATACACTGAGCACGTAAAAGAACAAAGGGATCTATTCGCAAAGAGCTACGGTATCGCACCCGGATTCCTTGTATCTCAAAAAACTGTCTCTTATACCCGCTGTCTCTTCATCAAAACCAAAAGGACCCCATTTGAAATAAGTGCTTTCACTTTCATGGGTTATCCTTGACTGCAAGGTCAAAATAAATACAAGTGAACCATTTGGGGCCCACGCTCCAGGCCCCTAGTCGGCCTNTGGCACATTTGTTCACCATCATTGGACGGTGTGTCGCGCGAAATAATTACGTCGATATCTCCAAGGTCAAGGTCACAGTTTGAGTTCAAAGGTCAAAAATGGCCATAAATTAGTTTTCATCCGATCTTTACGAAACTTGGTCAGAAGTTGTATCTAGACAATATCTAGTTCAAGTTTGAATATGGGTCATGCCGGGTCAGAAACTAGGTCACGGGGTCGAAAAACAGATTGATTTTGAAACAAGGGGGGTTATTGTGATGAACAATCAGTAGCAATTCACAATTTGAGTTGCAGTTGTCTCCCTTTATTAGACTTTTTTTTATTGAAAACCTGGTTTTGTGACAATTTTGTCCCTTGTATATACTTTATATTAACTTGTGTTGTGCGGATGTTTTACCCTGTAATTAACATTGATTACGTTTTTCGATTACAACTACACGGTGAATTAATTGGAAAATAAAGAGTATAAAATTCCGTCTTTAAAATCCACACTCAAAATAAAGAAGATGCTGTTGAATCAAGGAAAGGAAGTCGATTAATAAACGATTCATATTTTAAAAAGTTGTCTCCCTTTGCTGTTTTTCCCCCATTTTATAATAATTACAAGATACTTGTTCAATGCTTTAATGTGGATAAACCGTATTGACGTCCGAATTCCGTGCGTGTTTTAGTGACATAATTACAGAAGATGGTAATACAATACAACTGTACGCTGTTTTCATTGTTGCGGGCAATTTACCTTTATTCCGTCCATGGTGATAGTTTCCAAGACATGGAAATATGTACTAGTATACAAAAACATGTCGATATTTTGTCTAGAGTTTTATATTAAAATTAACTCAATTTTGTATTATGCACTTTATTATAAAATACGAACCCAAGAAAGCGATTTTGTTTTTATATTGATTTTTTTTCACCGGACATTTATTAAAGCTCTATAACGATTAAAATCAACGAATATTTCGTAAACTATTTCTTAAAATCAAGTTAACACATAAACACTCAGTGTTCCTTATAGCAATAGCCAACATTTCAACGCTAGATGTGCTCTGGCAACATATATTTAACAAGATACAACATGCTCTTTTTTATTTTTTGTGGTACGATATATTCAACACATGTTCATGTACCAATTAAGTGTTCGTGTATGAATTTATATCGTTGCGGGAAATGAAAATGGAATATAATGTGCAACAAAAAAAGCATTTTATATCTTGTTAAATCTACGTTACCAGACCAACTCTAGCGTTGAACACATAAGGAATACTGATTGTTTATGTGTAAACTTTATTTTACGAAATATTTAACTAAATATTCGTTTTTTTGCGTTATAAGGACTTTAAAATAACACCAATATCCACAGCAACAACTATACTTCAATCCGTCCACACTACCGCCATAAATACTAAAAGGGGCACATTGACGACTTGTATGGCTTTTTAAAGGAAAAAAGAGAATATTAAAAAGTACGTATACATTGTTCCTTTTGCACATTTCTTCATTTACAACAATTTATTATGGCAAAGGCAACATTTGAAGCCTGTATATAATCAAAATTGTATGTGTGTTTCCTTGTTCTAAGTCGATTCTGTATTCTTAAGTCCAAGAAAGGGTCGTTATATACGGTCCCTGAATCGTGCTTTTGCACAATTATTGACATACATGTAACAATCTAAAGGTGAAGTAGCATAAACCTGTGATGAATAAGAAGCAAACTTATTTACTTTAGTAACAAAGGAAACAACATTTCATAAGTTATATTATACTTAAATACCAATTATATTCATTGATTCTTACACAGAAGCATGAGTAGTTGGTCTTGCGTATAAACATATAGGTTGTTACCATACATATAATTGAAGAACAATTTATGAGATAATCGGATGATTTAAGTCATAACCGTTATGTTTATTAAAACGCTTCCATATGTAATGGAGCAGAAGAAATTCATGATTGTTTCAAATCTAAATATGTTTAAACAAATATATTAATGACAGGAGCTCATGAATCTTTAAGTTGAAGTGAAATTCATGTAATCAACACGAGCAAAACTAAAAGCTTTAAATGTAAATCTGCTAAGATTGTAAACTTGCTTATGGTTTTAAGTCTCCATAAGCTTAATAAATTTAAACGAACTAGTTATTTTATGATAACATGCTTTTATATAAACAAATTGAGGGCTGGGCATACCATACTACATGTGGGCTATGAGGGTCTGTAAGCGCTCACATGAATTCACGGTACACAGATTGTTTAAGACTTGTCCTGCTGGTCTAGGTCTTGACCCCACTTGACCAAGATTCAAACATGACCTCCGTATTGGCAAGATAAACACAGATTCACCAAGCTTAAGTAATAAATGTGGCCTCTAGAAGTGTAACAAGATTGTTTATACAGATTTTATATAGTTACCTAGTTTTTTTTGATGTGACCAAGTACAAATATTGCCTAGATAGTGTCACTATAAACCTTATTACCAAGTTTCATCAAAAGTTAGTCATAAATTTGCTTCTAGAGTAGTAACACTGATTTTGCATGTGACGAATAAAACATATGACATCGCCCTAAAATTTCACATGCAATTTGTCTATAAGTTTGATATTTTATTTATTTATTAACATTCGTATTATAATGCTATACTAGAAGGCAACACCATCACACGACGCCGTTACGCCTGTAACACATGTCTCCCTACCTTAAGGTCAAGATCACAAGTAGAGGTCAAAGGTCTAATATGATCATAAAACGGCTTCTTTTTTACAGAAGTGTTTTTTTGTAGATACAAGTGGAATGTGGGGTCATCTGTACCCTGTGAATATATGTCTTGTTTCTTGCTATCATTATAGTATTATTTTAGACTGTTGTATATATTATATATATATTATTCCATATAGTGTTGTAAATAAATACATGAAACGACAAAACATACGAACACGTGTGAAAAAGTCCCTTTATTTCACCAACCAAAAGTTTCCCTGTCTTGTACATCATGGAAAACGCATTTTGAATTTACTGAGGGGAGATAACAACACGTGTGTGCTCATATATTCTTTATTCCACTTGTTACACGTTTACAGTTATCATTAATGCTTATATAATGCATTCATGTATAAATACATACCAAAAAAGTATTGATTGATCAATATTTATGTTCATATGAGTGAAATTTGTAAATAAATAGTAAACAAAAAATTCGGAAAAAAAGATTGAGGGTCGCAACTTTAAATTTCTGAGAATCTTTTCTTGTTCGGTAAATTTGTCTTTAACTTTGATATTGGGTTTATAATACCATGACCAGAGAACGTATGCAAACAAGGAACACAAAATAATCAAATTTCGTTTAACAGTTCTAAAACCTTAACAAGTGTATATAACGTAATCATTTACTAAGTGAATGAACCAGTTACATTCGCTCGTTGTAAGTTACATTGTTATATATTGGAATAATGAAATCAATCGTTACATGAAACCCTTTATTAAAATTTAGATGAAACCCTTTATTAAAATTTAGATACGCGATTTGAATCATTTAAAATACTTATGATATATAGTTTTATCAGACATACAGAATGTTTAATTGACAAATAGTGTCACCATACACACACTTATATATGATTTATCTTAAGTTCTAAATTATTGTATTAATTAGAAGTATATTCACATACATTCCCATATTTTCACAAAAGACGTACATACAACACTTTTATTAACACATATATGCAGCTAAAGAATAGAAGAGCTTTATGTAATTTATTTACACGGAAAATGATAGGTCACACAAGCATAGCGTATCTGAACACCAATTATTGCCATTCGGTTATACGTAGTTGGATGAGTAGTGAGTCTTGAATATAACAACAATATCTTATCGAAATGCATTCAACTGATGAAATGTAAGAGCAAACATTATGTGTTCATTTGACTCACATTCGAAACACGTTTAAAAGTGGTTGAGTAATCCATCAATGTTACCTTTATTGAAACAGTTTTGACAAACATAAGTGTAACGGCGCTTGTTTGATATAAAATTGTGTAATATTTGTTAAGATAGTACTCACATATACAATCGTATATCCGTTAACTAGCATCTACATGACGGTACAAACACCTCCCATTTTGTATCATAATACATATACCAACAAAATGAAATCAATATACGTGCAGTTTTGCCAATCTCTTCATACACGTGAGGAATAGAAACATTCGATCACGATAATACTTAAGTCAATCGCAAATAAATTCATAATGATATATTTCGAAATAAATAGAAAAAAACAATAATGTAAGCAATAATTGAATTAATAAGTATTATTCATACTTAAAATGCTAAAATACAATATAGTAACATTACATGTATATAAACCTAGGCGCAAACGTATACATAAAATGAAATCATTTATAACTATACACGCCACTACCCCGTTATTACAACGTGTAGTACTTGATATAAGTCACGAAGAAGGATTTAACTGGCATAATTTCTAAAATATTTGTATGACTTCATGCTACAAAATGCAATTACTTGTAGTTGGTACATCAACCAATATAATACTAACTTTAACGTGGCTTTTTTTACTTGCAGCTTCAACGTCAGTTAAGACGTATTTAAATCTTCGATAATGTAAATTTTGTGCTATAAAAGATGTATAGAACTTGTTCCCAGGTTACATTCACATGACGGTACAAATACCTCCCATTTTGTATCATAATACATATACCAACAAGATAAAATCAATATTAATGCAGTTTTACCATACTCTTCATGCATGTGAGGAATAGAAACAAACGATAATACTCAAATCAATGGAAAATACATTCATTATGATATATTTTCAAATAAATATGAAATAATTATGTCGGCTATTATTGAAATAATTAGTACTATGCAAACTGAAAATGCTTAAAATAAAATTTCAAAAAGTTACATTACATGTATATATATAACTAAGAGCAAACGTACACATGTAAAAAAAAGCATTTAAAACTATTTACGCCACTACCCCGTGATCAAAACATGCAGTACTTGCAATAAGTCACAAAGACGGATTTACATGACTTAATTTAAACAATATGTGTACGACTTCATGCTTAAAAAATGCAATTACTATCAATTGGTACATGTACATTTCCCTAAACACTCACATACTAAAATTTCTAATATGGCAGTTTTTTTATTATTGCAAATAAACGTGGACAACCATATAACTTTGTATACAAAAATATGCAGTCTCTAANGGGGGGGGGGGGCATGCCTAAAAGGTGCATACACAAGTCAACCAATACAATACTAACTTTAAAGTGGCTTTTAGTTGTGGATTCAACGTCAGTTAAGACGTAGGTGAATCTTCGATAATGTAAATTTTGTGCTATTAAAGATTTATTTAACTTTTTCTCAAGTAACATTGGCACAAATAGTTAAAAAGAAACGTATGTAGTTAAAAATAGTTTTAAGTTGCAATGAAATAAATAGGGTAAACTTGAATTGAATGCTTGTTTTTAAAAATCGGACAAACGATGGGAAGTATGTATACAATTACAAAACAGGCACAATAACATTGAGCCATATCAGCAAACTAAAATACACACACAATCAATCAATAACAAAATGTAACAAAACAAATAACGTCATAAAACTACATAGTCGATGGGGTGACCATCGCGATGCATTGCTGCACCACATACATGATCAATATATACAAGTTTAATTTCATGGTTAAAACTGCTACAACTTACAATTGGTGAGACTGGTATAAATAAGGCCTTAACAACGTGTTTGCAATTACAGAAATACTTTGCTTATTACATTCAATTAATTAAGAATTGTTTAATAATATAATAATAATACAAATATTATCTGACTCGACGACGTTAGGGATAAAGCCATTCTTTTATAGTCTAGGATTCGAAATGCGGTTGCATTATCATTACTATTTATCTCGGCCATTTTTGCCAAATATAATTCAGTTGGCTTATTAAATATAAGATTATTATTATATGTTATTATTGTTTTTATCTATGTTTATTGTTTGATTTCCCTGGTACTTGACATATATTGGACAATATACTACAAAATGTTTTGATACAATTGCAGAGCCTATATTACAAATGAAGCCGAGTTTTACGCGTGACATGATGAAACCCCAGTCGGTACGCTATGGTCTCTCACAATATGTGAAGTTTGTAATTTTTAACTCATTTGTTGTGAGCAGGATGACGCCGGAAGTGAAATTTATTGGTAAGAATCGCCCACGTTGGAATATCTTAACAGCATCTTATCTATCATTTTATAAATGAAAGAGTATGAATGTTTATCGTAGGACGCTTATAGAGATGCCATCATGTGATTGTTAAACGTAATTCTGCATGAAAAAAAAACTAAGCGCGGTTCGTATTCGCTTTCTTTTTTTTTCTTTTATAAGATATCATTTAAATGTAAGAAAGAAATAACTGTTTCGAATCTATGTTAATGAATCTTCGCAGCCGTTCTTATTCCTGCTTTTGCAAAAATCCCTATTCTGCCCGTATATTTATGCCTATCGAGTTTAAATCTATTCATTACAATCAATAGATTTAACAACGTATGCAGTTTCGTTATCGTCCCTAAAAGTTGGTTTTAAAATGTGTTTTACATTTTCACCATTGTGTGTATTACGAAAAACAATACTTTGTTCGGTCATCCGCGTAGACAGCAACGTTAACATCATCCCCGTTGGTTATTTCCCGCATTGTCTTACATTTAGTTTCACATTTAGACAGAATGTTCGTTTGGTTTTCGCCCGTGCCTTATGAATCTATCTCGTAGATGATCACGTGTGTTCTTCTTTTACATGCCACTGAAATAGGAAAAGCCTTTTGTTTTACGAAAACAAGATATTCAATATGTATTTAACGTTTAAGATATACTTTACAACAAAAGGCTTGATATCGATATATTTGTAGTCTGTTTTCTTTCTGCTTGAGTGTAGATGTATTTTTTACTTTACAGTCAACGAATTAATTTTTAATTTTAACACATCATACAAACTAACAAAATATAGATATTTGCAATTATCAAACCGTAGTTGTTGTGGTATGAATATAAGATCGAAATGGAATAAATGTTGGTTGCTATTGTGTGTGTAATATATATTTGACAATAAAACAATCGCAAATATAAGTCTTAATTCTTATAAAATCAAGTTTTAAGGACAACAAGCAAATTCGTTGAATTGATATCCCCCGCCAATTAAAAGCTTTGTCACAGAAAAAAGCATTTTTTTTCAAGATACCAAGGGCCATTACTCCGTTATTAATAGATGGTGAACAATGCCATTTGGCGTGCATCATCCTTTTATCCATATATATACTCATACCAAGTTTCAATGAAATCCGCCAAAGCACGTCCAAGATATGGCTCCCGACACAAAAGTGCCGGACGGACGGAAGGACGGACGGAAGGACGGAAGGTCGGACGGACGGACAACGCCAAAACAATATCCCTCCGCCTTTGGCGGGGAATATTTAATATAAAGAATTGGTTACAGCACTGTTAAAGGATGTTTTACGATTTTTAGATAAATAAAATTTTAATTTAAAAACAACAATAATTGATACTAATTGCATGACATTTAGAAGAACATTTTAAACTTACAAAGTTCAATGACGCTAACCTGAAATATACCTCGAGAATCGCATAGTTGTACTTACACATTTTATGTTAAGGTCTGTGTATATCTTTGTATACATTAATTATTTAACTATTGAAATAATAACAATGACATGACACATGTAGAGGGTCTTTATAAACAGTTACTGATCTAGACCAATACATGTTACCAGTCATTTCGCGTACTTATACATACACTGTACACGTGCCTAGTAAGGTATTCAAGTGGAACAAATGTATTCGGGCTCTATATGTGAAGTCGCATTATTCTTATCTATTATTCAACGACAAACGCAAAACAGTTTAACTATGCAATGTATTATATTAAAGGTTTGGCATAATAATGTCAAGGCTGGGATCAATTGTATTATTCAGGTTCCCCCGAGAAACGGCGGGAAATTTAAGTACATAATGTCTATCCCACGTGACAAGCGGGAAGTGTGTTCGTGGAAACTATGCCGATGAACACAATATTTTGGTCTTCACACAACTAAGCTCAAAACACAAATCATTTTGCATTGGGCAAGACTCGCGATCAGATTATTGACAGCATACATACAAGAAAATTACATATCGTAATATATAACAATCAAGTATAATCGTAGAATATTTTGACAGTACAACTTTAATTTGTATACATCACTTCTATTCTTTATTCTTAAATGGTGTATTCAAGGCCAGTGTAAAAAACCAGAGAAAAAAACTTCATTCAACGTAAAATAACTCTGAAAAACTGTACCCGAAAACAACCAATATTAACATGTAACTGTGGACATTGTATAACTCAAACATAACTGGTCATTTTAACTAATTCATTAATGCGGTTCGAATTTCAAAAAGTAAAAGTTTACTGATCAAAGTCTAGCGTAGAACTGACCAAATAATTAAAACCGTGTACATTCCCGCCTATGTCCGCCTGACTGTCCATCACTCACGTGACAACCATACGCATGAACGAACCGCACATGTAAAATGTTTTGTGCGGTGCGTTATGTTTAGACATACGTACTGAGCTATACTCCGTAACGCACAGAACTGAAAATTCTCCAACACTGGTACAATCAATTACGAAGGAACCTGATTTTTGTATCTTTGAAAATGCCATTGACCAACAAAACTTTAATATTTTGAAAAGTTAAAGTAATAAAAAAAACAAAAACAAGGACAACGATACAAATTAGTGTAAATACATGTGCCTGTCATGTGGTAACCGGAACCTCTAGAAGCTAACGCCGACGCACCATCATTACACTACGCAGGCTTTAACATTAGAAGTGTTTGTAGTTTAAACGCGATGTCCGTAATATGCTCCATGTCCCAATGGAAACACTCCAATCATTAAAACTTACACGTGTTTTTCTCCATATGCTCAAATTTTCTTAATATTTAATAGTTTTCCATATGAAAGTTTACTATAATAATCCAAGTATTGTTTTTTAACCCTAGAAAGCTTGCATAACTTCCCGTAACAGAGTTAGTGTTCAACCGCTATGTGTTTTAATATACCCAGAAGCGGGCATTTTTCACTTCAATTGTATTGTTCAAGTATAATGCATGTGAATTCATCTATATATTTGTGAAAAAGCTTCATGTGAAACATCATAATTATGCAAGTGTTTATATAATTAAAATATAATTAAAATGTCTTACATATAGACGTGGTTGATGCCGGATCTTGCACACGGTTAATCAGCAGTCCCATGGAAATGTTATATTCCACATTGTTCGTGTTGGTATCACGTGTCCGGGCATGTGCACTAAACCGGTCCACTTCAACATGCGCCTGTGCATCCAGTTCCTGTTTGATGGTGAGGTATTCCTCTATTATGCGAGAACAACCGAATTCCAATGTACATTGAACTATATGATTAAGTTCAAAGACTTTGTTTAACAGTTCGCGTAATTCGCGTGGAGACAATCTTTCGTAGTAGAATTCTAAATATTGTAATGATTGTGTAAGATTAATATCGCTGTATAGTTTCACACATATGGTAAGCCTTTCCAGCTGTGTGAGTGATGCAAGCGATTTCGACAGTGAGGATTCATGACACAAGATCAGCGTAAGACGCTTTATCTTTAATCCACGGAGAGCCTCCAGTAGACCTGGAATGTCATCATCCACGGTTATATTAAACGTTTCAAGCTGTGTAAGCGATAAAAGTGACTGTGACAACAATGCTGCATAGTTCACTTTCAAACCTCCATGCCTACCACTCAAACTCAAGTTCTTGACATTAAGACCATGGAGAGACTCCCATAATGCGGCACTGTCCATATCCGCTGTAATACTAAGCATTTCAAGCGCTGTGAGTGATGATAACATCTGTGTCAATCTTGATGTTTGATAAACTTTTAAATTCTCCCATCCACCTATCAATCTCAGACTCAGACTCTTGACATTCAGACTGTAAGGAGCTTCCACCACGCCGGATGTGTAATACTCCATATTAATACAAATAGCGTTTGGTGTGGTGGGTTGCAAATCTTTATTGTTCAAATTCATATACATTTTCATACTCTTGATTTGCAGACCAAAAAGAACCTCCCACAAACCTGGAAGGTCATTTTCCAGATTTATAGAAATGTGTTCAAGTTGGTTAAGCGACGATAATGAAATCACCAAAAATGATACATGATTGACTTCAAAACATCCCAACTCAGTTCCAATGTGTAGACTCTTGATTTGCAGACCACGAAAAGCCTCCCACAGACCTGGGCTGTCACATTTTGCCTCAATCCTAAGCGTTTCAAGATGTGTGAGCGATGACAGGAACTGAGACATATTTTGAACTTCCAAACCTGTCAAGGAAAAACGCAGATTAAGGCACAAACTGTTGATATTGAGACCATGAAGTGCCTCCCACAGACCGGGGTTCTCGTCATTCAATCCAATACAAAGCATGTCCAGATGCTTTAGCGATGAAAGTGACTGCGACAACGCTTCAGCATGAATCACTTGTGAAACCCCCGAAATATAACACAGACGCAGTCTCTTGATAGTCAAATCTTCGAGAGCCTCCCACAAACAGATACTGTCTTTACCGAGACTGTCACTTTTCATTTCAATAGTGATTTTGTCAAGCTGTTTCAGCGATTTAAGTGACTCCGACAAAGACTCGACATTACTCACAGTCAAACCTTTTCTCTCACTTCTGAGACTAAGATTCTTGATATTCAGACCATAGAGAGCCTTCCATAGACCAGGGCAGTCATCATCAACTTTAATACTGAGATTTTCTAGTCGTGTGAGCGATATAAGTGTCTCTGACAAAGACTCTTCGTTACTAGAAATGAAAACTTTTCCCACCCAAATAAGAACTAGTCTCTTGATAGTCAGACCATAGAGAGCCTCCAACAGACCAGAGCATTCATTATCCAGTGTAACACTGACATATTCAAGCTGTGTTAGCGATGTAAGTGTCTCCGACAATGACTGTGCATGATTCACAGTCAATCCTTTCTTCACACCCTTCAGAATTAGACTCTTGATATTCATACCGTTAAGAGCCTCCCACAGACCTGGACTGTCATAATCCACTTCAATTCTGAGAATTTCAAGCTGTGTGAGCGATGTTAGTGTTTTCGACAAAAACTCACCGTGTTTAACAATAAAATCGTTTCTGTAAAAACTAAGTTCGAGGCTCTTGATATTCAGACCATTAAGAGCCGTCCACAGACCAGGATTGTCATCTATCACTACAATACTGAGATATTTTAGCTGTGTGAATGATGTAAGTGACTGCGACAATGACTCGATATGTTTCAAATTCTTCTCTTTCCCAGTCAGAATCAGACTATTGACATTCAGACCATAGAGAGCATCCCAAAGAGCGGGCCCGTCTTCATCCGCAATAATACTGAGATGTTCCAGCTGTCTGAGCGATGTTAGGGTCTTAGACAAAGACTGATTCAGGGGCATACGTATTCTCGCAATACTAAGACCCAATCTCTTGATATTCAGACCATAGAGAGCATCCAACAGAGCGGGACTGCCATAATCCGCTATAATACTGAGCTGTTCAAGCTGTTTGAGCGAGGTTAATGTCTTCGACAAACACTCTACGTACTTCACTGTCAAACCCTCGCTCGCAAAACATCGCCTTACTCTGTCGCAACTATTCAGACCACTCAGACCACCGAGAGCCTTCAACAGGCTTCTCTGATTAATAATCACCACAAGATTTAGATATTCAAGATGTCGGTGACATTTTTGTATCAAAGACTCCACGAGATTACTTGTTATACTTTCAATATTACTCAGACTCAAACTCTTGATATTCAGACCATAGAGAGCTTCCCACAGACCAGGACTGTCATTATCCACTTCAATACTGACCTCTTCAAGCTGTTTAAGCGACGATAGTGTCTCCGACAAATGCTTGGCATGAATAACAGTAAAACCTTTTCCAAAACCCACCAGACTTAGACGATTGATATTCAGGCCATGAAAAGCCTCCCACAGACCAGGACTGTCATCAACAATTTCAATTCTTAGCTGTTTGAGCTGTTTGAGCGATGTAAGTGTCTCTGACAAAGACTCTACATGAATAACAGTAAAACCTTTTACCACACCAGCCAGACTCACATAATTTATATTCAGACCATGAATAGCCTTCCACATAGCGACATTGTCAATATCCACGTGAATATGTAGCTGTTCAAGCTGTTTGAGCGATGTTAGTGTCTTCGAAAAAGACTCTATATGATTGATAATAACATCACCCCTCGAAACAGAAAGATGCAAAATCTTGATATTCAGACCATTAAAAGCTTTGCAAAGGCCGAGACTTCCTTTGGACACACGCATATAAAGCGTTTCCAGCTGTATTTGTGATAAAAATAACTGCGAGAACAATACATCTTGATCCCCTATTGTTTCATCATCCGAAACACTCAGATTCAGATAGTTGATATTGAAACCATTGAAAGCTTCCCACAGACCAGGACCGGTACCCTGAATGTCGAACAGTGAGAAGGTATCGTTTAAATCCGTGACTATGGTAACGTCCACCGTTATATTTAGCTTGCTGACTTCTCTATCACTACAAAATATTTTACATCTGGTTGCTTTACACTGCATGTCATGACCGCGTGCAATCAGCGTACTGAATAGACTATTTACCATGGTAGAAGAGCAAGTCACTTCTTTCAGTAGAATGTATTTTATGGAGGGCAGCACTGGCGATGGAGCTGTACACTGTGCTTGATCTGTGCTATTTAGAACAATCCAAACAAGAAATTCCGATGTGGCCAAACTTGAAGAATCTGTTTAAGAAACACATAAACATAAATAAACACGTTAAGAAAACAATTATTTAGTTATTATATAAGCTTTCAATGGTTGTCAGCGGCACACGTTTGTAACATTTTAACGAACTGAAAACAATTAATACGCACAAACTTTCAAAAAAAAAACAGAATCCATTTTTATAGCAATTTAAGAACGCATTTTTCATTGAAGATATAAACAATACTTTGAAATTTGTTCTTCTCATAAAATGAAATGTAACCAAGGGAATGCGGAAAAAGGCACATTGTGCATCGTGAGATTCATGTTAATAAGGTCGCATATTACATATATCTATCATGGTTTGCAGATATTTATAAATGAATCTGTTCCAAATTAGCTGTACGCTTAATGTTTTGCAGAATATTTAAAAAAAATGTCATTAAGGCATTTAGTTCATTTTTTATTACGTAAGATACAATCATTTGAAGTAATCAAGATAATACAACTTAAACAATTAAATCACTAGCAACGTATTTCGGAAATGTAAGTGCAATTTCAGTTTTTGTGTGATTCACGACTTTTACACAGTAACAAACAGTAGAATATTAAAAAAAATTGCATTATTTCTATCCCTTTTAACAATGCAGGTGTAAAAGCATTTTGGAAAAATGTGTCTCGAATGTTCAAAGTTTTATCACTTTTTATGCGTCAAATGTTCTTAATACTTGATATGTTAATTCGTACAATGATGCGATGCAGATTCGATACAAATTCGGACAAGATTGAGTTTTTTTAAACAGTAAAATATTGTAATCAAAAGCATCCAACAAATCCCAAAACATATTTCGGATTATGTGTTTGTCATGAATATTGGCTGTGGTTATCATTCGATACAAACGTTTAAAACATAGTGTGGTATTAACTAAGTTAAGATTTATGGACGGAAGAACAGAAACAGAAGAGCATATCCTTGTATTTTTACTGTTATAAGCGTTGGATTAAAGTTGTTATTGAGGTAAGCGTGTCGTAAAGCTCAACTAGTCATCGATCTAATCTACGGCTTCAGTTGAAATGGATGTTTACATTCTTCCAATTGAGTGTACATTAAATTGTTATTGTTTTCGATTGTTTTCGTTAATTTGTGGTTTAATTATAAACACCGTTGGCTTAGACGGAATTGGGAAGCAAATTTGTTCAGCTGAAGACGCGAGATCCGAATCTTTATTGATATGAAAAATCGGCCCAGGCCGATATGATCATATTGGCCCGCCGAATACAAAAAAAACAAACGGGCTGCTCGTGACAATTTGTTGCTATCTATAGTCACATTATGTAATATAGATCACTCGAAACAAAGCGTTATATGAAAAAAAAAATATAATTTCTACTTTTTAGTTTTAGAATACAAAAAAGAAGTAAAAATGAACGATTAGGAAAAATGTTACGTGTATAATTTGTAATGTACCTGTCATCCATATGCCGTTTCCATTCAATTTCAGTGATTTCAGCTGCTGGCATGATGAAAGATCAAACTCAATATGAGACTCGTCACTTTCAGATGACGAATCGTCACTTGTAGATGAAATCTCACTGTCAGAATAATCTGTATCCATTTTTCCGCATACAGACAAGGACAATGCATTGGACTTGTTGTTTGTCCATAAGATTTGCAATTCTCTGAATTTTCTTACTTCACTGTCATAATAATCTGTATCCATTTTTCCGCATACAGACAAAGACAATGCATTGGACTTGTTGTTTGTCCATAAGATTTGCAATTCTCTGAATTTTCTTATTTCGTAGTTTTTCCCTATGCAAAAGTGGCTAAGTTTTAGTCGGATGTCAACATGTCCGTTGGCAACAGCTTCTCTGTACCCTGCACGTATTACTTCTTGAAAGGCATACAGCCATACACTGTCACTGTCAAACTCAAATTTGTAATCGTCGTCAAACTCAGGGTCGAAACTTGATTGCGAACCATCAGCAACAGTGCATGTATCCATTATGACAGATAGCTTACTCGCAGCCGATATATCCAGTCCACAAAGGAATTTAAACACCTGACCTATGTAACAATAAGCATCCCTATAACGAGTAAGGTATCCGGACAGGACGTCATCAATAAGATGGGTATTGCGGACAATATGATACGCAGCGAGGAATTCCTGCATGCTTTTGTGAATAAATGAGATAGAAGCATTTGAAGATTTTTTCGTTTTTCTTTTCGATATCAGTCCTGCTTTCAATGAAAACTCTTTTTCAGATATAGCAACATAGTTTGACAATATCTCATCGTTGAAAACAATAGAAGTTTCCGTTTCAATAGAAAACAACAGATCGAAAGCTGCCTTTGATATTGCATCTACGTTTTGCATGTTCGGCTGCAAGTACTTTGTGCCCGAAAAACACTTCAAAGGAGTAACGTTTGATTTATTAAAATAACCAATTGTATTGTTAGCCTTTTTACACAGACTTTCAAGCAAAGTAGTGTACAGTGCACACAAAGATGATCCTTGAGTATGTCCCTCGCCCTGCATCCTTTCTTCCCACGTGCAGATTACCAGGGTGTACAGCATCGGTGAGTATGATAAAAAATCGAGATTATGCTCTCTAACAAATGTCTGGAATTCCGACAACGTTTCCTCTAGATCATTTGTCTCGTCAATAATGCATCGAAGTATTGTTTCAGTAAACGTTTGGGGATCGCTTATCCCCTCAATCTCTAACAAACAGTCTATCTGAGAATTCTTGATACGTTCATCAACTAGTTTCCAAGGTCGAGATGTTGTAAGTACCGTGTATTGGTCATTCCGAAATCCCGCCATGGAGGGTTCAGCTTGGTTACAACCTTCAGGAGCCACCCATTCGTCTAGACCGTCATTTACTACAAGGCACAGTTCTGTATCTATTATTTGTATTAATAGTTTGTACACGAAGTCACGTTTTTCTTCAGAATATGTTTTATCAATAAGCTGTTTCTTTATCATCTGTATTACATCAGTCTGACCCCTCGACTCTCTCAAGGCGATGAAAAAAACGAACTTGAATCTTTTAATGATTAGCACGTCATCAAACGCTTTAATTTCTTTGGGGGTAGTAGAGGAAGGCTGATTTCCGTCGGACCAATCATGAACCAACTTAGCTGCAAACGTAGACTTGCCGCTGCCGGGTTCGCCTTGAACGTATATACGTCGACGTGAAGTATCATTGTTGTTAAATATTTCTTTGTAAGAAAAGATGGACTCAGCTTTTGAGTGTTTTCCATCTTTCTTTATATCGATTTGATGTATTCTGGGTGTTGCATATATGTCTGTTATTCGCTTATCAAGAGACTGATCCAAGCTCGACAGAGGCACATTGCTAGAAGTGTCATTGTAATATTCCATCAATCGTTGCCGAAGATCTGAAATGATATCACAGCGAATAGCATATATTCAGTTGGTGTAGTAGACTTCTAGTATTAGTTTACAATCACACAAAAACTCACAGCAGGCCATTTTACAAGTTAACGAATATATTGAACAACTTCTGTCATATAAAATGTTGACAACGAACGTTAAAAAGACCTGTTAAAGTTTTGGTAAATTGACAATATGGATTTTTTTTTTATTTCCGATTGGCAAATTTCCGTTTTAGTTATAATATTTGCGAGGAAACAGTAATGCTGAACATTTACCATGCTCTAAAATATTCATTATATGCATTTTTTGACGATTTAAAAACCTGAAAATTATCGAGCGGTACAAACGCGAAAAGATTGAATCATTTGGAGAGGTCTGTTGTTATCGTTATATTTTGTGCCATTACGAGTAATGCGTATATAGAGTATAAAATACACCTCTTTCTATATCAGTACGGATGGCCGAGTGGTTTAACCGATAGACTTTTACTCCAAGGGTCAGTGGTTCGAGCTCCGGTGTGGATTACTTTTTTTCTTTTTCATTTTATTCTTGTTTTATAGACCCTTTCAGTTATTCGCATTTACTAGTGTTAGAGTTGTGTCCTTTAGTCGGATGTGACGTCAAGCGGGGATAATAATATCAGCCGGAGAGAAAATTGTACAGTGTAGCTGAAAAAATCAACGTCTCTTGCACTATATACGCGTAAGTTGCATAAATATTTCGTTTTTTAATATTATATTGATGCATATTAAGGCTATCGCTTTTTGTATATTTCATTTAAGTTAGCTAAAATGTGAAAAAATACATTAAATATTCCGTTTAATTTCAATGACTGGGTGTCAAGACAAATTTCATGTTCGTCGATAAACTTTGAACTTAAATCAAAGATCTAAAAATATTGATAGATCTTTGCTTAAATGTAAATAAATTATATAAATTCCAAATATTGAAAAAGCGCCTTATTATGAGTTATTTTCCGATAGTTTATATTTTTAAGGATATTGATTATTGGCATAATATGATTTGAGGGCTTTTTTCACCACTTTGGGAACATAACTTATACCATCGAAAATCGGAATTGAATTGTCAATTTTCTAGATATTTTTTTTT
>VMBQ01002106.1:17217-28359 GCA_007657795.1 Dreissena rostriformis | reverse complement strand
TATATATATATATATATAGTATAATGTAACATTCATATTCATCTTTTTTGTTTATTAAGTCTCAATCCGCACGTTTGAACTTTTGTTGTAAAATGTTTCGTTCCTTTTATCGTTTGTGCGATTTGCTGTGCTCACAATCAATAGTTTAACAATAACATAAACGGAAATGGTTTCATATCGTCGACTTCAGACATCTTTATTGATTCCATTCTATAAATTTGGTGTTCTACTAAAGTTTGCGTACATTTTGTTGCTTTTCAACTCTTGTAATCTGACAATAAGATTAACTCTGTGTGCCGAAGACAAATGAAAGGACGATTCAGTTAGAATAATGGTATGTTTGGTGCCTTAATAATGAAAAATATAACAACAATATTTAAAAGTTTACCTCTGTCAGTAAACAGGATGGAATGCCTTTTGCTGGATCTATGGGGAAGGAAAACCGATTGACAAAGTGTGTGCAGTTAATCATAAAACTAATGATTCCGTTGAAGTCTGTATCTTGAACAGAACTCTTTCCGGCGTACCCGTCTGGTGGTAAATAACACGTGGCTATTTGCCAAGGATTGGAGGCCCAGTGATTTGCAGACGTGTTCCTCCATGACGGGTTTGCATATCTATGCTTCATTTTAATCTCGTCAAGAACTTTGTCGCATATTCTGAAGGGACATGGTCGGGGTTGTTTTGCCGCAGTATTATGTAAAGATGTGCATATGCTGCTTGCGCCTCGTTTATTGCAAAGCCTTGGTGATGGACATTTCAGCAAGTTTTCGGTGAAACAGCCGTTGCAAGGGGCGGGTGTATTAACACTCGACCAGACAGTGTTGTATATGCCTGTGTGGACAGTTTTAGCCTCATTTTCCGCAAAGTGCTCTAGACCAGACTTTGCAATGTCAACTGCCAGCCACGCTTTAAGCCAGTTCGTCCTTTCCTGGTCGTCGATCACATCGGATAGACTTGCCATATCGTTAGCATTGGTCCTAATGTCGATGGATATTTAAGGTTTGTTGTAGGAATCCAAACTGACAGAAGCCCCCCTATGGTAAAACAACAAATATGACGTATTAATATATATAGTTGATGGTATTGCATGATTATAGTGATACGTCTGATCTTGGTTTGGTGAGATTATAAGGGCATAGAAGGGACGATATTGCTAAATATATTAATGTTTAAAATAATTAAAGCATTACAAATATGCCGGTGCGATACAAGATAGCGCGATTGTGTTTGATGGCATTATTGTGAAGATGAATGAAATCATGGACCTTTCGTGGAAATGTTTTTATCCCTGTGAGTTTTTCAATATGGACATATTAATCGTATGCTAGTGCCGGTCAAGAGAAGGATCAAGTTGATTGGTAGCGATAACATTGTAATAATTAAATTGTTATGGCGGGGCTGAAATAGGAAAATTACTTACGTTCAAAAATGAATAAATAAATAAATAAATAAATAAATAAATAAATAAATAAATAAATAAATAAATAAATAAATAAATAAATAAATAAATAAATAAATACATAAATACATAAATACATAAATACATAAATAAATACATACAAAATGATAATGCAATGTAGGCCAAAGTGGACTATGTGCATTATAATTATTATTATATGAAATTTATTATTATTTCATTTAACTTCAGCATTTTCTAACCTCTATTGAACAGCCATCAAATTAATTGAAAATCATTGAATTACTTGAGCTGTGTGTGTTGCATGCATACACTTCGTGTAAATTCAAAAGATGTTGTATGATACAGTGTCGCCTTCTAGTACATTTCGATTTTAAAATGAATTATTTTACAATCATTGACTCGTTCCAAAGCATAAATTCAGCATAAAGTCTATAAGCAAAATCACTCAATTGGTTTCACAGTCGCTCGAAATATAAATAGTGTCCACTCCGCCTAATGCGTATCATTCAGTAATAATCCAGTTATAACAATTGTTAGAGCTTTGAAGGTATTAATTGGCCTTTTGTTTTGTTTTTTTCAAATTATAGTGGTACATATGGCCTGAAGAAAAGAAAACATTGGTTTTGGGATCTTTGTTCTGACATTGAACTGTACTACAACATATAATAATACACCATAGATTAACCATTATGTATAGAACAATACTTCAAGATAATTGTTTGATGTAAGATTACTTAATTGTATGAAGAACATTTTACAAACAAACGTATGTATTTAATGTCAACATTGTATGCGTGACTTCATTCATACTACATCGTGTATTTACTGTTTTTAAGGTTAGCATTACATGCAAATATGGTCCTTTTGAAGTTCAATTGTGTTTTCCTCATAATTTCAATATTCCACTGAAAAATGTCACTTAAAGAGAAAATACTAGAATTACCACTTAATGTCATCTATTACCCAAATACTGCTTTGAAACAGAACCAAATATAAATGCATAATAAAACTTTAAAAGGACCAATATGCACCTGCTACGCAAATAGAGAAGCATCAAAGAAGAAATTAACAATTATTTGAACTTTAACGTTAAATATTGTACATGTACCTGTGACTTATTAGCATTAAACATGGGCATGCCGATTTGGGCAATAAGTTTCTATTGTTTGATCTTTGACCTGACATCATAACATTTTCAACGCAGATTACTGTCTGATTCTTTTGTGAAACCACCTAAAAAGGTTCAAATTGGTGCCATGTATGTGTTCAATCTCCATCAGAGAAGTTAAAGATTTAACCACACACACACTATTTACACAACTAAATTCTCTTTTGCAATCTTTAACGTCAGTATGAACTTGGTCTTAAATGTAAAAAGCGAAGTTTTTCTTTAAAAGATAGGTCCCAACGACCTATTATACTGTGACTGTGTATTCACTATGTATATAAGCACATTTTTTAAGCATTATACACTCGAAAATACATGTGAAATGAATGAACAGAAATTTGACCAGCCAGGTCGTCCGTAAGCGCCAATTTTATGTGACCCGTATCTGAAATATTCAAAATATAAGTAATACGATACATTTAATATATCAGCGGTGTGTAATTCATACGTATATTCACTCTTGTGTAAATTTGTTCTTATTTAAAGTTGGCTTATTCTACACTAAGTGCGAGTGAATGAGCATGCCTATGTCAACGGTTTGTTTGTTATGCGAGTCATCAACTTATATATCATAACCTTAAACGTTGACCTGAAATCATGCCCAAAAAAACAATAATATTAAAAAGCTAAAATGTTCCTTGTATACTTGATAGAAATGTTTAGAAGTTTTGGACACCCGCCTTGCAATCATATAAAGAAATACCATGAGATGGTAATGAAATGTACGTTTAAGAGGTTAGACCCATGCGGAGCATTCTTATCGAAAGGACAAATATACTTATTAAATACATGTCACCTAATTGGAATGATCAAGGCTTAATAACATCCCGAAACTCACATTAAGCCGAAATTAAATAAATCAGAAAATACAAACATAAGTCGCATAGCACATCAATTTAAAGGAAGAATAAAATGTAGGAAATGATGTATTGAAATTTGTAGACGGCATACTTATTCCAAGAAAAAGGTTTTGTTTGACTATGAGCCGACCAACACTATGGCATGATAGTCTCATTTCTCAAGTCTTACAACCTTAAATATTTCACTAATGAGCTTGAGGACTTAAACACGTGTTCTTTGTCACTCAAGTTGTTCATGTGCAGTAGCATCGGCGGAAGTTTTTGACCGAATGATGTGTAGTCGCGCATATCAGTAGTTTACTGAAGTTTATGTCACGTAACGCAGAACACGATAATGTCGCGGGCATGTAAATAACGGGAAAAGTCCGCATTTTTATATTTTGAAAGTGCAGTATAAGTTTGAACACATTTTTTTTCAATTTGGATTTTATAATCAAATTATGTGTACATTAAGGATAGTTTGCATTATATGACAAACGAAAATAATTAATTATTATAGACGCACCTAAACTGTCAGTAGGACTGATGGCTTTCCGGAGGACTGTTTCAACAAAACTATGCAATTTAATATTCCTGCAATTTATATGAAGATGTTTTACTTATTCATATTTTAAAAAGATTAAAAACATTGCAAATATATTATATTGTTTATGTATATCTGTAAGCCCCCTGTCAATCATAATGATAAACGTACCTTTACACAATATTCGGTTGAATGCATGTTTATCATATTGAACACCAAACGTTTATTTCTTTGTGTACAATTTACTTTAACCAATCTGATCCTTCGCCATTCGATTATCCTTTCAGTATACGTTACATTATTGTAGATGACGGGCGGACAATTTTACCAAACGAGGGTTTATCTGATAGCTACATTGAGTATTTGCAAAGATACCTGCGAGGTCGAGATACTATATGTATATGTAATAGTGGACATGCTTTAAATAAATATAAAATGAAATGAAGCGAAGCAAGTTATGAAAACAAAACTTACATCCTACTTAGACAAGCTTAATATAACCAGTTTGTATCATTGACCACCATGAACATTATCCTTTAATATCCACCAAACATTACAGCAGATTATGTTCTAAAAATGTTACAGTCCTTTTTTCGGTAACGAATTCTGTTTTATTCGGCTATTTTAACAATGTTAAGAAACCATCACTATACCTCTTTAAGAGACATTACAAAACACTTAATTTTAAATAAGCGGCATTGTCCTTTAAACTCAGCTAGTTTTTTATTATCTGTATTGATATGTTGAAGATATGTGTACAACGCGTTCTAATATGAGTTCTAGTATCGGTTAAAGCAAGTTTTGAACTTGTGCCAACACATTCGGACAATTACAAGCAACTAATCGTACGTTTGTTTCGACAATGATGCGTAGATGGAAGCGGTACTAAATGTGATACTTGAAAATAAATAATTTTACAAGTTTACTGATATATAATTGACCAACAAGGCGAGTGTACGCGCTTATATGCCCATGCCAAACTACACTTTATTAAGACCTTGCTGGAATAAGCTCCATTCTACTAATTAAAGCGTTCTATTTGTGCAAACTGCATTCACCAGTAAAAAAAATAGCTTAGGTTTAGACATCAGTGAATCATCGGACAAATGTTGTTGCCGTCACAATTTAAAAAAATCATATGGCAGGCCGTTAAAATAAATAACACACAAAGTATTATTGTTCAGCGGTTATTAAAACAACGTAAATAATTGGACTTTTTTAACATGAATTTAACATGCGCTTTTTTGTTCTTTTAAACTTTCCTTATTTGAGCAAACTCTAAAGCTCTATACGTAAATATTCTTTCACAAACAAAGTTGCAAGGACAAAATAACAACACTGAAGAAACTTTACAATGAAAAAGCTGTTATAACGAATAACAGACAACGTAATTGCTTCTTATAAACGGTTCTGCATTACATAATTTACAAAAATATATGTGTCTTGCAAAATAAAGTGTTGGATTTTTTATGAAAATATCTCTAATAACAAATATTTTCTTTGCGGCCATTTCAGTTTAATTCCAGCTCAGGTTTATTACATAACGTATTTCATTTATGTTTTTAATCGTGCGACAGGTCCTGTGTGCGCAGATGATTCAAAGTACGTAGAATTTAGAATTTACGACACTTTTTGTTTTATTTTACTAGTTCTTCTTCGCCCGAAACGTCATCTTTTTTATTTCACTTTTTCTTCTTCCCCCGAACTATGGTTGAATGTGCTCATAAGAAAGAGACATTTATATAAGCAAATATGATATTATAAAGTATTTTTTATCAAGTAAATTTCATTTAAAAATTGATTAGGTTATTGTTACATACCTAACATTTATTTGATGTATTGTTTTCTTCTTATATCACTGTTTAAACGAAACTATACATAAACTTACATCATCATATGACACAATGATCATTTGTTCAATTTGTCTTGACTACCTGAAAACTACGAATGAATTGAATTAGTGTAGATGAGTACTCGTGGGCTTAAAAAGCATATGATGATCCGATAAAAATCAGCAACTGGATGGTCCTCGTGTGTACCGATTCCCTACATTTACAGACGATTGGACAACTTTGATGTGAAGATGATTGCATATGCATGCTGAATTTTATACTTCCACTCGTCTAAATAAACGCACGCATGTGCATTGTGCGATTAAACACGAAATTATTGCATGAATATCCATCTTACCTTAAGACTTTATACCGACAAAACTGTAATCAGATCTGGTGATTAATATATAACGTCGACTTGATGAACTGCATTCAGACAGTTATTACATTTGAATTTAGGGTAGATAATAGTTAATATTCGGCTGTAGTTGTTTGTCCTTTGGTGACCTTATTTCATATCAAGATTTAGTGCGGGTTATCACAAACAAATCGTTGGAAATTATTAACTTAAGTTGTATCTAAGATAAAATATTTCTGCTTTCTACTGACCAATAAAATGATATGAATAATTTAAGCAGAGTATACATGTTTAAAACATGTTAATGCAATAAGAACTTTGAAATAATGACGTGTAACGCAAAAGCAAGAATAAAGCCCCGCTATATGCAAATATTATGGTCTATTTCTAAATAATAGACCTGTTTATTGTTGGGCCACTCTGCTGGGCCGGTTTGGTCAGTTTCCTTATTGTTGGTGTTTTGTAACCGTAAACCATAACCATAAAAATTTCTTTCTCACTTCATTTACGCAAGCAACAGGTCTATTTGTTTTATCATTTTTATTATTTCGAATCCTATCAAAGAAACGTTCATTAAATCTGTTAAATAACGTTAGAAGCAGGTAGTTGAAGAGTCTTTCTTTGCAATTCTTGTGATCTTCATGATGGATGCTGAATTTACTGCGCTGTATGTTATGGATTTTATGTAGAGTGGATTCGATGGTGCGAATACTATAGGGCAATATATATATATATCTACTTTTCGAAACTCATATGATGAAACTATTCGCAATAGTATATACATAATATGTTGTCCGCTAGGAATATAGAACGGACTGTATTTGCCAGTTGTTTGAAGATAACGTTAACATCGGTCAATATGAATGAAATGTTTGCAATATGATACGGTTAGCTCAGTGGTAGGTAAATGCACTAGGTACACAGCTAAGCGACCCGGGTGCAATCTCTGATCCTGGCGCATGCGAGCTTGGTTGGTGTTCGTTCGACATAACGGACAGGGGGAGATTTCCCCCACAGAAAAAGGCCACAGCAAAATAGAATGACTTTCAGTAAAAAGTTACAACAAAAAAACAGCTGGAAAGTGCATCTGTGTTTCAATATCCGTCATTACTTTTGTGAGTTGAGTAAGCTAATTAGTACTGTGACGCACTTTTGGTCCACACAGATATGTGGGTGTAGGTTGCTGTTGCATCTCATACACTTTAAAATACATAAATATAGCCATAAATTGGTAATGTAAACATGTAAGCCACGAACAGCAAAATTTTAAACTTACTCACGAAACTTGTAATACCTCATGGTTATAGTCATAATTATGGCGACCTAAAGTTCGTTATTTCAACAATAAAATATGAATAACACTGGCAGTTTAAGATTCGTTAAACCTGTGAAAATTGGTCATTGATAAATACAATACGGCGCTAAGTTATCGAGCTCTGTTCTAACTTTTATTTCGTAAAACAAATGACAATGCCTTTCTTAAATTAAGTGTTGATTTTACAATGTATATTTATTTACCCTTGAGTTATCAAAATACCTGATAAGATGAAGGTGATCTAGAGTCCAAACTGATAACTCTTACATAATATATGCCTATGAAGTAATGTAACCCCGTGTCCTTTATTTTACAACGAAATTTGATAGTGACGTCTTTCTAATCATATCAGTATACTAATGGAACTTGTTCAAAGATTTTATTATTTTTGACAAATTGCATGAAATATATTAAAGAAAACTATAATTCTTGGAAAAGTTCAGAACATATATAATGTATCATATCATATAATAATATAAAGAGAAAACAAGCAGTTCATGTACCCAGAGATTCGAACCGTAACCTTTGAGAGCAAAAGCAAACTATATCACTAAGGGTTGTGAAATTAACAGTATATGTTAGACGCTGTATTAATCACCGATTTCAATTGACAGTTATCCTTAAACATGCTTATTTTTGTAGAATTTTAAACAGGAGTGTTATTTTATGTTTTATCTTTAAATAAAAATTCGTTCAATTGTCATTATTCAAAAATTGTGAAACAGTTCTTTAAGACCCGTATCTGAAGTGATCAAAATGTATATACGCTTGGGAGAATTCGCAATTATATCAAAAATGTTCTCGGCATAGTCATGACACATGCAATTTACATGAAATGTTTGTGATATCAAACTATTTATTCACAAATGTAAACCGATACTTCATGATACAAATCATTAATTACATTTATTTAAAAACATTAACATTTATATACACAGTACATACGTCTTAGCAAAATATGTCATCTAATAAATAATCTTTATTTCAACAATGACAATAGATTTCGTTTGATGAAACTATAAGTTTATGTACTTATGTACAATTAAATATTGTTACATTTTTTATAATTATGTTTCATTTTGTCCTTCTATCGCAATATCGCATGAAACAAAACGTCCTTTTGCGTAATAGACTAAAAGCTTTACAACTGGTTATGATTATAATTATATAAACGAACATCTATTGAACACATGTAAATTATGACAATGAGCTAACCTATATATATTCTTAAGTTCTTGTCCATCGAATCGAACATCAGTAGTTAAAACATGTTGTTTCTTAATTATTTGCATATGAAACTTCTTTCAGTATAGTATCTAGCTTCATAGATGTTATACTACACGTGGTAGATTTGGAACTAAACCAGAACGAGATTTATCTGGTAACTCCGAGTGATGTTTGATTTGTCAATATAATATATCTGTTTGCATAAGCGGACTGACGATTTTAAGTCCCGTTCGAAGAAGCGGGGCTGATGTTCAAATGAAGAGATAACATGTCAAGGCCACATGGAGGCCTTTTATGCCAGCCGGAGTAATATATGTTTTACACAAAGCTATTGAGTACAATATAATTTGAAGCAAAGCAAGTTATGACCACCAGGCTTGTCATCCTTTTGAGGGAGGAGATGAATTAAACGAGTTTTAAATATAATGTATTCCCAACGCTTTAGACAATTCGTTGAATGGTCGGTCACAGCAAGTACTGAACCTTCGCCAACACAATCTCACATTTTAATGGAAAGATTCGTGCGGTTGTCTTGTCAATAATGCGCAGGCGTTGGTGATACTACAGACACTATAGGTACTTCATGCAAACCAATACAAACACTACAACACATCGTACAATTGTTAAACTATTGGATATATTAATTTAGAGAAAGTGAACTTGTTTGTTCGTGACGTACGTGTCCTTTATGTTTGAGACATGTGAACTCGCTACCCATGAGCGTGATATATAATGATAAACTCGAGTCGATAACATACGCCTCCCTCCTCTTGTCAGATTACTAAGACCGGTTGCAATCAGCTCCGTCAGACTTTATACAGCTCTATCTGGATGAACTACATTCAACCAATTTTAGCTTATGAATTTGATTAGATATAAGTGCATTTTTGGTCTCTGTTTTACTTTGTTTACGATTTCGCTTCGCCTAAGTAGCATGCTTGATTTGAATGCGTGTCTTTCATTTAACGGATGCATGGAAGATGGGTCCAAACGTTAGTTAAATACATGCGGTCATAAAAAGTAGGCAATTTAAGGGAGAGAGATTGCACCGGACTATACACACTTATTGTGCAACAGCCTGACCATATACTAAATAAGAATACACAAATCCACAGTGACCCATACAATTTCGATAATATTGTCAAAATACTCCTCACACTTATTTTAAGAAGGACCAATCAAATAGTATTTCGCTGACTTAACATTGTTCAAAATCCTATCAGCCAGGCGGATTACTGTAATACGAACCATTCTTCTCAAAGTACATATTGTCCACCAATTTAATATAACAAGAACCTATCTTAAAATTCTCGACCAATTAAATACTAAAATGATCTATCTATAGTACTCCGCCATGTTAAATCGCCATCATAAATTAGTCTGTCCCGTTTATATAGTAATGATTTATCTCTGCCAGCTTAATAAATCATTGTCTCTTCCCTTAGTACTGGAAAGGACTTGTCATATTGCTTTTCCATATGAATAAACACACAGGCATTCCAAAAATAATAGCATGTAAACACTAAAATTCATCTTGCATGAAACATGCCATCGTTTCAAAAACCCATGTCACGAGATTGTGTGACGATTTTGGCCGGTATTTTATCCTTTATGTTTTTGCAGGATATAGTAGTAGTATAATACAGTTACTGCTTGAAACGGTAGGGTTGTGTTTTCATGAAATAGTAGGGTTGTGTCTTTAACAAGGTGGTCACGTGAACCATAAGTATATAAAGCGCTGCTATACTGGGAAATAAATCTCAAACACACACGGAGCAGGCAGTCTGCGTTCAATTGCCGATCAGAGCACATCGTTGAGTAAGCTGCGGCAATTTAAGACCTTATACCATTGGAATTATCTGGGACTTTGGATGCCTTTTGAGTGGAAGTGACCCAAGCAACTTTGCGCATAACACCATAGCTTGCTAGGTAGCTTCAATAGAGACTCATATCTTTGTCCGGGTCACAGGTTTCCATTGGTAATATAAGACGGTGCACGAGTCTGGTCTCGTAGGTCAGCCTGAGTCTGTCAAGCTACTGATTGTCGCTTGTACAACACTGACCGATTGTCTTCCTTGCATAACGCAGAGGGGGGACATTGATTGTCTTCCTTGCGTAACGCAGAGGGGAGACACTGCAGACTCTTTGGTATAAGTGCAAGTCGACCCAAGTCGACTCAAGCCAACCCAAGTCGACCCAAGTCAACCTAAGTCGACCCAAGTCAGCCCAAGTCGACCCAAGTCAACCCAAGTCGACCAAAGTCAGCCCAAGTCGACCCAAGTCGACCCAAGTCAACCTAAGTCGACCCAAGTCAGCCCAAGTCGACCCAAGTCGACCCAAGTCAGCCCAAGTCGACCCAAGTCGACCCAAGTCAACCCAAGTCGACCCAAGTCGACCCAAGTCGACCCAAGTCAACCCAAGTCGACCCAAGTCGAC
>VMBQ01002106.1:0-15640 GCA_007657795.1 Dreissena rostriformis | reverse complement strand
GCATTACACCATAGCTTGCTGGGTAGCTTCAATAGAGACTCATATCTTTGTCCGGGTCACAGGTTTCCATTGGTAATATAAGACAGTGCACGTTTCTGGTCTCTTAGTTCAGCCTGAGCCAGGGACATCTCTGTGGCTTTGGATGCTTTTTGAGTGGGGGTGACCCAAGCAACTTTGCGCATAACATACCATAGCTTGCTGGGTAAGCTTGAGACTCATATATTAGTCCGGGTCACAGGTTTCCATTCCAGTTAGTGCACTTGTCAGGTCTCGTAGGTCACCTGAGTGGTTCAAGCTTATTATTAGCGCTTGTACTACAGTGACCGATTGTCTTCCTTGCATTACGCAGAGGGGGGACATTGATTGTCTTCAGACTCGTTGCTATAGGTGTAAGACACCCGAGGTGACCCAAGTCACCCAAGACACCCGAGGTGACCCAAGTCATCTCAAGACACCCTAGGTGACCCGAGTCAACCCAAGTTGACTCAAGTCATCCTAAGTTGACTCAAGTCAACCCAAGACACCCCAAGGTCGACCCAGGTCAACCCAAGACACCCCAAGTCGACCCAAGTCAACCCAAGTCGACCCAAGTCAACCGAAGTCGACTCAAGTCAACCCAAGTCGACACAGGTCAACCCAAGTCGACCCAAGTCAATCCAAGTCGACCAAGGTCGACCCAAGTCAACCCAAGTCGACCCAATTCAACCCAAGTCGACCCAAGTCAACTCAAGTCGACCCAAGACACCCAAGACACCCTAGGGGACCAAAGTGATCAAATCAATTCAAGTCGCACAGGGCATACGGAACCGGCTTGTATAGAGGCAAATTATATTATTTGTTTATCAAATCACACGGCTAAGGAAAGCCCGAGGAAAAGCCATTATATATATATATATCCCGAAGGAACGGTAGACACGTTACAATTGTACTAGTTTCATGACTATATCAACTATGTTTTCTGAGATCCGGTCTCCACTGAGTGGCTCTAAACTATAAAATTGTCTAAAGTGATTTTGTTGACTGCCTTAAAGGGTTTGTGAATACCCCACCCAGTTACGTCTCACTGTCACACAACGGCTTCTTAATACAACATCCAAATATATGACTCGTAAATGTTGGCAAAAAAATATTACTATTCGTTATATCTATTCCCTATAATTAGTCAGGTTGTCCAGTAATTTGTGTACCTATTAAAAATGCTGAATACAACGAAGCTTGTATGTAAGTAGCCTGTGTTAGAAATTCAAAATATAAACATTTTGTTTTCAAATTTTAAAGCACGAATATGTTTACGGCTGAATTATTCTTTTATTTATATCATTGGGAAGCTTTAATGATTTCCTGATGACGGACTTAGTGTATCGGGAACAACACGAAATAATTAATGTTTATTCGCTCAATAATAAACCACCTTATACAGCGCACAAAAATTGCTTTATTGTAAATCTCCAATAAAAAAGCTTACCACAACAACACAAGACATTAAATATTTCAGTTAAAACATATAGCTGGATATTGTAGAAGTAGTAATAGTAATAGTTATAGTAATAATAATTGTAATAATAGTAAGTATAAATGAAGAAGTAGTGGTAGTAGAAGTAATAGTAGTTGTAGGTAGTAGTATAAGTAATAAAAGTAGTAGTGGTATTACTAAAAGCAGCAGTAGTTGTAGTAATGGTAATGGTAATTTCAACATGTTTGTCTACAGCAACTCGAGAAATAAAATGCAATCGTTCATAAAAAGCAATTTATATTCTCTATGTTGTAAATGTAATTTACATGTACTGTTCGTATTTGTTTATATAACAATTTTCGAAAATAACAGAGATTTGCTTACCTCTAAACTTCCGTCAGGTTGTCAATATATAACAATGACCATCAGTAGCAATCTTGATTCTCTTGTTCCGAAAACATTCAACCGTAATATATTGTGTAATAATGCAACTATGGGCGAATGATTATACCGCAAACACATGTTACATATACATCTGCAGGGTTTGGCCTATTGGTTTAGAGGTGCTTTACACAAAAGCATAAATCGGTCTGTTTGTGTTTTAAATATATGGTTTCCATTTAATAAATATGTAGACATCGTTTAATATAAACAGACACATTGACTAGCTACGCATGTGCGGTAAATAATGAACTGATTAAATGTTTATGTCCACCCAGTTACACTTTAGACTTTATAAGTGTTGATTCAAGTATTGATATAGTTGTCATGATGTGCTGTATTCAGCCATGGTTTGCAGTTGTATTTAGGTGAGATAATAATTGATAATCAGGCAAAGTGGTTTGCGATTAAAGATTAGTCCTTTGATGACCTTATTTCAGGTTCCAGGACCGCTATTTACAACCCTCCATAAAGAGATATGAAGAATATTTCAGTGACATGTTCAGATATTTTACGTGTGAAATCCTATGTTTTATCCTTACAAAACATATAGTTTTAATCGTTTAAGTCGTTTTTACATTAACGTGGTTAAAATAGAGTAATATAAAAATAGACCTATACATGAACTAGCCCGAGGCTTAAGGAAGGATTTTACTTTCAGGATTGTCCTTCGTTTTCCTTAAAGAGTTATACAATCAATGTATAAATATGCTTCACTGCTCGACACAAAATTTAAATTTGAAACATGTGATAATGCATCCCTGAAAGAATTGAAGTCTTCTTAAAACGGGCGTTTTTACGGCTAATACGTTATTCTATTTTATTTTCTTAAGTATCTATTAAGTAGCTGATTGATACATAGGTCTCGTTTTTATCAATGCTCAGTTTTGAGTTGTTTGTTTAATATATAAAAAACAATTGTCTTTGTGACACTTTTCGAATGCGCAGGAAATTAATAAGATAATCATCATCTCCATCATTCCCTTGACCTTGGCCTGTATCCTGCGTTTTGTGTCCGCGTTCAGGTTTCGCAGCCGTACGCAAAGATAGCTGAGAAGTCGAGATAGTTTATTGATATGGAATAGTGGAAATGCTTAAAATAAACATAAAATAAAATGAAGCGAAGCAAGTTATGGAAACAAAACTGACATCCTACTTAGACAAACTTAATAAAACTAGTTTGTTTTATTGACCAGCAGTAACATTCTCCTTTAATATCCACCAATCATAACAGCAGATAACCTTTTTTTAATGTATCAGTCTTTTTTAGGTTACGAATTCCGTTTTATTCAAACAATTAATTTTAGTGAAGAAAACATTATAATACTTGTTGAAGAGACATTACAAAACACTAAATGGTTAATCAACGGTATTGTCCTTTATAATCAACTTAGGATGAATAATATTTATTGATATTTATTGTGTTAAAGATACCTGTACAAGGCCTATGAATATGTGTTCTTATATCGTCGCCAGCAAGTATTGAACTTTCCTCTGCACACTGTCACATTTACAGGTAAATGATCATACCTTTGTCATGAAAAAACATGCGCATGATGGAAGAAGCGGTTCTAAATGTGCTACCGGCACATACAAAGGTTGCACGTACTGTGTATCGCTCCTTGAAAGACAGTGTCAGTAATAGTGTGTCTTTTCTATACAGACATAAATTCTACTTAAGATATGTGTTTAAAATTATGCCTTATAATATAAAGAAGTGAAAGCCGTAGTTGATCACAATGTTGTAGTACATTCTTTTTTTAAATAGTTACCCTGGTGTTAAACAAACCCGTCACCAGTTACAGCGATTATATGTGTGTCGTATGAGCCCGTTACGTGACCCTTGTATCATAAGTTCGTACTTTATTAATGTCCTCAAATAAAACCAGTACAATCACAAACAGTGAGTGCGTTTTACATGTGATACACATTGATAAAATATTGAATATATTTGACTATTTATGTTCATTCCTTGTATGTAATTTGTATATACATTTTATGCACGTTTTCTAGCTAGACAGGTCGTGATATATAATTGCAAACATGGCGATATCATGAGCCTACTTGCTCATGTCAAATTACACTTTATCAGACCTTGCCGGAATAAACCCCTTTTGCTACATACATTTGTGAATAATTGGTGAACTTTTCTGCAGTCTTAATAAATAATTTTTATATGAAAGGTCGTTACAATAAATAAAACACAACCTATTAAATTGTGTGTATCCGATGTTTATTAATAACAATGGGACAATGCGTTGTGCGTTAAAACACGAAATAATTGCATGATCATCCATGCTACCTTGAAACATTATACCGACCCGGCTTCTATCAGCTCCAATGAAATTATATATAACGTCGCCTTAATGAACTGCATTCGAACAGTGTTTACATTTGAATTTAGGGTAGATAATAGTTCATATTCGGGCGTAGTTGTGTGTCATTCGGTGACCTTATTAAATATCAAGATTTTATGCTGGTTATCACAAACAAATCATTGGAAAGTATTTACTAAAGTTGTATCTAAGATATAATATTCAACGTAATTCCAGTTCTTTCTACTGACAAATAATATATTATGAATAATTTAAGCAGAGTGTACATGTTCAAATATTAATAATGAACTGTAACTAAACATGAATTATGCCAATATGTATATACTTGCAAAGTACTTGCACACTTAGTACACCAAGCGCATGTGTGCTTCTTCAATATATCTTGAACGAGGTTAATCGGATAGCTCCAAGTGGTATTTGCAACTGTATCTGATTGGTCGATATAATATATCTGTATGCGTACGCGAACTGGGCATTTTAAATCCCGTTCGAAGAAGAGGAGATGATGTTCAAATCAAGAGATCAAATTTCAAGGTCGCATGGACGACTTTTATTCAAGCCGGAGTCATACATGTGTGACAAAGAGGTCTTCTTAACAATATATTTGAAGCGTAGCAAGTTGAGACCACTAGACTTGTCATCCTATTTGCAGAAGATAAATCAATAGAGTTTCAATCATCGACCATTATAAAAAAAAACTATTATTTCGACTTATTATTACAGCATTTGTAACTGTCACGGACATTTGTGACAACACATTATGCATCATGCCGATATGTTTAACGAACCCGAATCAATATTCTAAAACTTGCCGGAGTGACATTTAAAAATACTGATAAACAGCATCGGATTAAGCAAACGGTTGATCAACACCATTGATTCTATAAAAATGAAAGTATATTGATTAATTAAATGAATATTGCGTGTATCTATATTTTGTATGGTGTGTTTGGAAATGCATATCCGACAATTATCCGGCTAGGTTAAAAAAGGGTAAACTAACGCGAGCGAATTTGTGTGAAAAGGAATACAAAACTCCAAACACATGCTTCAATAGTTTGACAAACGGAATACAATATAAGCCCTCAATAAGCACCGTACAATACCAATATATATGCAATTATTTGTTGCGCTTTTATTTATTTGTTTCAACAAATGTTAAAATCAGCAATAACAAAATAAACTCCTATATCGTAAGATAGGGCTTATGTTTAGAATATAAGCCAAATACATTGCATCTACAATAAATTTACATGAGTTTATACTTTTAAGTTTCTTGAAAAATATTACTCAAGTACAGGCAAAAAGCTACAACGCATTTTATTTGTTATAAGCTTTGATTAACGATTGAATATAGTTAATTAAATTAAATTGAATTTGTATGTCCTTGACGTTTGTGTTCTAAATGTGTGAGACAGGTTTACTATCTACCCTGGTCGCGATACATAACGATAAACTCGAGCCGATAACATGCGCCTCCCTCTTGTCAGATTACACGTTATTTCGACCTGGCTGCAATCAGCTCCGTAAGACTTTAAACAACACTATCTTGATGGACTTCATTCAACAAATTTATTATTCTAAATTTGACTAGACACAATTGAATAATAGCGCACTTCTTTATGATTTCGGTTCGCCGTCCATATTCGCATACTAGATCTATATTGAACGGATGCATGAAAGATCGGTACAAACGCTAGTTATATGCATGCGGTGATAAAAATACGCAATTTAAGGTAGATATATTGCACCAAATTATACACACTACTTACGCAACATCCATATACTAAATAATTATTAGAATACAAAAATGCACAGCGACACATATAATTTCGATAATATTGCAAGGCTAATCAAAGTACTTAGCTATTCTCAAAACACAGGTGCATTTTATTAACTAAAGGTACTCTGGCAAATAAATTTAAAATAGAGGCAAATAAAATAACTGCGTATTTTGTTTTAAAGAACGTATCGAACAATACTCGTCATATTGTTTTTCTTTAATTTTATAAACACACACGTATACAAAATATAAGGAAAACACAAAACGTTATCCTGCATTAAACATGTCACCGTGTAAAACCCCCTTAAACGAGATGATAATAGTTTCGTGACACAATGTTATGAGGGATCCAGTCTCCACTGAGTAGCTCTAGTCTATAAAATTGTCTAGCGTTATTTTGTTGAATGACTTAAAGGGGTTTTGATTACCCCCACCCAGTCACGTTACACTGTCACACAGCGGCTTCTTTCATACAACATCAAAATATATTACCCGTAAAGTTTGGCAAATAGTATTACTATGCATTATATATATTTCATATACTTATTTAGGTAGTCATTTTTTAACTCATTTTATAATGAAGAAGACAACGAAGCTTGTGTGTATGTATCCTGTGTTAGAAATTCAAAATATAGACCTTTTGTTTTTAAATTTCAAAGCATGAATATGTTAACGGTGGTTAAATGTATTATTTATATCCTCGAGAAGCTTTTACGATTTCTTGATGTATCGGGAACCATGAAATAATTAATAATTATTCGCTTAATAATAAACTACCTCATACAGCTCAAAAATTACTTTATTGTAAATCACCAATAAAAAAACTTTCCCCCACAGCACAAGACATTACTTATTTCAGTCAAAACATATAGCTGTATATTGTTCAAGTAGTAGTTATAGGTATAGTTGCTGAAAGTGGTAGTAGTAGTAGTTAAAGTACATGTGTAGTTTAAGTATTAGCAGAAGTAGTAGTAGCATTAGTGGTAGTACTTAAAGTAGCAGTAGTTGTATAAATTGTTTTATCCTACAGCTAAATGATTTTATAGAACACAATACGACCCATAAAGAAAAGATAAGGTTTATCCCACACCTTGGTTTATCCCATACTTCGCCATGTAAACCTTTCTTCAACTCGTGGGATAAAAATTTAAGTACACAATCGCACTATTAAACATAGTTTCATCTATATAGATATTTCGACGTATTTGTCTATAGCAACTCGAGAAACAAAATGCAATCGTACATAAAAAAAACAATATATATTCTCTATATTGAAATCGTATTTGCATGTTTTCTTCGTATTTGTTAATATAACGATTTACGAAAATAACAAAGATTTGCTTACCTCTTAACTTCAGAGAGGTTTTCAAAGTATTACAGTGACCATCAGAAGCAATCTTGATTCTCTTCTTGATAAAACATCCAACTGTTATATATGGTGTGATAATGAAACTATTGACGAATGATTGTAACACGTTTATCTTAAAAATAGCACGTGTTACAGATATTATATATCTACAGGGGCGGCATATTGGTTTAGAAGTACTTTACATAAAAACATTAATGGGTCTGTGTATTTTTTTTAAAGAAGTGTTAAAGCTTTATACAAATATGTCTGGGTGTTGTTTTGTACCAAGCCATTGATACAATATTGGAGAAGTTGAAATATTCATAATCATATTGATAGTTGATATAAACAGTCACATTGACTAGCTACGCATGTGCGGTTAAAACACGAACTGAACTGATTAAATGTATATGTCAACCCAGTTACACTTTTGACTTTATATGTGTTCATTTAAGTACCTATATAGTCGCCACGATGAACTGTATACAGTCTTGGCTTGCAGTTGCTTTGAGATGAGATAATAATTGATAATCTGACAAAGTCCTTTGCCATTGAAATTAGTACTTTGCTGACCTTATATCATGATTCAGTGCCGCTATTCACAATGCTCCATAAAAAAATATAACGATTGTTTAAGTTAAATGGTCAGATATGTTGCATGTAAAATCCAATGTAAATCAATCAATCAATCGATCAATGTTCTCTGATAACAAAAATATATATTTAACTGTTTTAGTAATATTTAATTGTTTACAATAGTGTAATGCTAAAAAATAGACCTAGACACCAAATAATCTGAGACTTGATGAATGAATTTACCTTCATGATTGTTCTTTAATTGTCCCTAAGGAGCCATGAAATCAATGTATTAGCAAACTTAACTTCTAGACACAGAACTATTAAATGTTTAAAATTGAAATGTTATAACGCATCCTCGGGTGATTATATGTCTTCTTTAAACGGGCGTTTCGACGTAAAATACGCTATTACATTTTCAAAGGTACATCTTTTCTTTATACTTATTTAATATTTGATTGACACATAGGGTTATCTCTATTAACGCCCAGTTTTTGTGTTGTTGTTTTGTAACATAAAACAACTTGTCCCTGTGACACTTTTCGCAGGAAAACACTAAGAATCATCATCATGGCCTGTATCCTGCGTTTTGTGTCCTCGTAAAGCGCCCAGGTCTCGTAGCCGTACACAAGAATATATACTACAAGAGTTGTAGAGCATGCACTTGGTGGTTAAGCTGATGGGGCTGCTTGTCCATAATATGCTCAGTTTGGTCATCGCTGCAGCCTCCATGGAAATTCGTATTGAGACCTAAATGGTAATGGTGCCATCCTAGGACAACGATGCTCCAAATTATTTGAAGCTGGTAACCTGTTCCAACTTCTCGCCGTGCAGATGTATGCACTGGCGTTTTTCGTGTTGTTCACCGTGGTCCTCGACTTCTCACTGCTTACCTTCATCCCGTATGTTCATGCTCTCCCTCTCCAACGAAGTCAATGGCATCAGCGAATATCAAGTTAAAGAAAGATCTGCCACCGATGGAGATGGAGGTGTGGTGGTCCCCTGCATTACCTCTTCAGTGAACAGGTTAAACAGGACGGGGGAGATAACAAAATCCCTGACGGACGATCACTAATGTCCCGAAGAAGTCACTCATCTGTCCATTGAGAAAAACTGCGATGCTGGCGTCTCCGAAGACTTGCACACTACCTTCATCAATGTTTAACATTCTCAGAACCTGGCATAGGCCATAATGACACCCGCGGTCGTTTATCTTTTGTTTTAGTCGATTAAAATGTGGAATGTGGCGTTAGCGTTGCTGGTATTTATGAATGGTTACACTGCAGTTGCAGATCTGTTCCTCAATGCTTCGCCCAACTCTGAGTCTAGCCTGTTCTTCCGCCAGCAGTTCCTCGACCTTTCCTTTCAATCGGTTGAGAATGATGCGTAGCATGACTATGCTGGAAATGCCGGAATGACTGATGAGGCTAATGATGCATTTATTCTAGCATCGCTTGAGTTTGCCCCTTTTCGGTAGGGGTGACCAGAGACTGGGTCGACACCGTGGGCCACTGCTTATCCTTCGAGATCTTCTGCCATAGTGGCGTCATTGCTGCAGTCGTTGCCTCTCCTTCGTGCTTAATGAGCTCAGAAACAACGTCGTCAAATTCCGGAAATCTTTCTGCCTTCAGACTTCGCAATGCCTTCTCTACCTCAGCAATTGGTATTGACGTACTTTCGTCGTCCGCCTCTGGTCTGGAGTCGTTTTAAAAGAGACTGGGGTCTGGTCGACGAGGATAGTAATATAAAATGTCGATGCAGTATTAAGTTCTCTTTAGGACTGCGGCAGTCTCGGGTAGCGGGTTCCCGTCAGCGTATGCTATATAACTGGTTTTGGGCTTTTTGGTCTTCGTGAGGATATTGAGGGTGCTGTAGGTGCATTCTTCTTCTTACTCAACTCCCTGTTCGCTTTCTGGTATTCTATCTTAGAGTCTTGGCTGGTGTACATCTCATGGCTCAGCTCTCTTTTTTAATTGGAAAGGTCCATGTTATCGGTCGTCACCAATGGCTTGTTATTTCTCCTCTCTCTCTCACTCTGTCTCTCTCTCTCTCTCTCTCTCTCTCCCCCAAGACCTTTTTCTGTCGATGGCAGAAAGACATCCTTAACGTTGTTGGTGATGATGTCGATGCCACTCTCTAATATGGTCAGGGTTGAAAACGTGTCACCTATGTATGCTTGAAATGCCTCAACTATATCTAGGTCTTTCAGTCTCTCCAGGTCTAATCTTATGCGAAGTTTCTGTGTAATGCGCTTGTTCTTGAACGTAAGCTCTATGGTGGTGAGCACTTAGTCAAGGTCACTGTTGGCGTGTGCGCCACGAAACGTTCTTGTGTTCGCCTTGTTCATGCTGGACTTAAAACGTTGCGAGGACAGTTTCTACCTACTGAAGCCAGTCTGGGTAGGCGTCTGGTCCAACATGGCGTTCCAGTCGCCTTTGAAGATTAGGATTTCTTATATACCTAATGATAAAGTTTGACATTTCTGCAGTGAAATAACAGCAGTGCAAATAACACAATTCTTATTTTCAACGGTGAGCAGCAGTACCACCAACCAGCAGCACCACCCACCAGCAGCTATAAAATGTTGTCATTTTCATTGTCATCTTTGTCCTTTGCATTGACAGTTGAGTACAGGCAATGACATTTTCAACGCCAGTAATCATAAGTAAGCCAGGGTACCTACTGGGGGCATAGTGTTTCACAAACACATTTTGTTTTTATAACTGTCAAAACATCTATGGTGTAAGTGTTTATTTTATTATAGTAATTGACATCAATTCACATGTAACGTTTATTTTCACCGTAAAGAAACACGTTGGTAAGAAGTATAATCAGAACATGCATGTTAGTTCAAAACGCTCAAAATCATTAAGACAGGTAAATATAAGAAAGAAACTTAGCAGTTCTAATAACAATGTGTTCATAAGCTAAGCCATCGTTACAAAGGTTTTTCGGTAAAACAGAATATTGTGAAATGTGCTTTGAATAGCTTAAGTAGATTTTGATGTGTTGCTTATATAGTTGAACCTTGTCGCATGCGGACTTAAAATGAGTAAATTGACAAATTAGTACAGAAAATACAATTTTGTGTTATAATAACTAACGATAAAATAGTTATTAAACAGCTCATGGTCGACCCACAAAAATGCATGTTATTCACTTTCCAAACAGCGTTGTGTTTTTCGCGAAAATAATATGTACCTCATTTATTTTCTCAATTATAGGTCACGTTGCTCCCAAAACTAAACGAATTCTTTTAAATTAATCACATCTCATTTTATTTGAATGGTCAAAATATAATGATAAAATGTTCTACCAACTTCGATATCAGTGCGCAAAACAAGTCAATAAAATAGTTCTTATTGTTATTTACTAACCATCGCTCACTTTTTCTAACCTAACGCTTATTGTTGATGTTCATGGGAAGTTTTCGCATGAAGTTAAATTGTGTGATTCAGCCCCTATTTACATGATTGATATTAAAATATGTTCAATCGCGTTACAACATCGACAAGAAGTTGTTTCCAATTTCAAGAGGTAGATTATGTTAATGGAAATACATATTCTAAACTGACTATGCAAAGATTCCATTTCAATGACTGGCCCCTTATATACTTTTAATATTTAAAACCTTTATTGATTTTAAAGATTAAATACTTGTTTTAAAGTATTTGGCTGGTAGCAATCAGAGCTTTATGATGGTCTATTTGGAAATTTCTTTAAAAGAACATTTGTCTATTTGGCTGATATGGCCCTTTGCATGCTAATGAAGATATTCAGAAATAATATGTGCTTCCAATTTTCTTATTTTCTGCATACATCAAAAGAAACCAAGTACATGCTAAGTTTAGAATACTGTTAAACAAGATACAATCGTTCAGAAACGTGCTAAGCTCATGATTTTTTCAAACGTTTGTGCCCAAATGTAGTTTTGTTTTATAAAAAGGAATTGATAATGTTCATATAATGACAGAAAGGCGTAGGCTTAGAAGTATTTGAATGTGGAAGAGAATAATTCAGATAAATCTGTACGTTTATTCAATTTTTATAATCGCGATTTAACTGTATACTTTTCGAGGAAATCTTGTACTAAATCGTGTAGCTGTTTCAAGCTTTATAAAGGTTAAAACGTTCAGTTTCTTCAAATCATCAATACTTCAACGTGATACATATAAAAACATTGAGATTTACATCCATGTTTGTTTAGATAATTACCGGACAAAATTCTAAAGAAAAAATACTGACATAACAAATGCTTGTTAGGTCGACACTATTTGATATTCGTATTGTGTTCATTTGTATTGTTTTGGCGAGAATAATTTTATATAATGCTTAATAACGCTTATCTGATGTAGTTGTTAAGCATTGATCAGTTTTGAAAAGGATCGATAAATCTATTGTGTTATAACCTTTTTAAATGCAGTGTTTGTACCTAAACCAAGTATGGAATTAACTTTGAACATCTTAAAGCCATTAAATTGTGTTTTTTTTTGTTTTGCATTTTGTTAACTGTTGTTTGTGTGTTTCTTAATTTCGCCTTTTATTTACTGCATTTATTGCCCTACGCATTAAAAGAATACCATGGTCGCCTTTTTCTTCAATGAATGATATCATTTCGATGTTGAATGTTAAAATTGATATTCCAAAACCTATAATCTATATGATAATAAACTTGAATACAGTTTACCATTGGCCTCTTGCTGACTGCATTGTGTTTTACTATATGTGTACTTAAGGACTTAAAGCCAATGTATTTTGAAAAACAAATCTAAACCCTATTTTAACCTTATCTTAGTTTCTTTAAAGTAACACACAATGCGTCGTGTGAAAGAGAAACCATCGATATTATAGCCAAGAGTTTAACTTATACATACAATAAACCATGATACATACAATATAGTTTACATAAATTAATGGAGATTGACTGGTTTATTTTCATGTTATTGTTTATATTGGGTCATAGTATACTTTTACACAAAACAAATACATGGAACATGGTTTAAATTACTTTGCAAGGTATTTAAATAAGTGTTGTTTTTTTTTTAATAATTTTGTTTGTGTTTTTTTGTTGTGGTAATTGTTATGCCCCGAAGGAAAGTATACAGTAATCGCATCGTCCGTCTGTCCGTCCTTCCGTTTGTCTTTCCGTCCGTTGGTATGTCCCGCTTTCTTTGTGTTGGGAATAACTCAGAAAGTTTTAATACGATTCAAGTTAAAATTAATATAATGAAATAGGGCTTTGAGTGGAAGTACGTACACAGTACAAGCGCAATAAATCTCACTAGTAAAGTTTCGTGTTCGGAGCATTCCTTCCTTTGTATTGGTTATATTTAAATACAAACTGTGTACAGTACTAGAGGACATTGAGAGTAAGTTCAGAGTGCATGGACCACAACTCTTTTGTCAATATTTGTGGGGGGTTTCCGTTGCGTATTGTTTGTCTATATCGTGTCTTAAATAATCCGATTCTCGTGTGGAGCATACCTCAGTAGGTATTTGAGGGCTTCACATGAAACTTCATATCATGATAGAGGGCTTTGAGATAAAGTGAAGATAACAAGGACAATTGTTTCGCTCGTAACAGCGTTATTATCCTGCTCTTACAATTTTATTGAGTTTGGTATTTGAATCAAACTTTGTAAATTGATAAAGCAAAGTGAGATCAAGTGCAGAGTACAAGGAACATATATCGCTCTTATCAGGGTAATTGCCCCTTGCTTAAAGAAGGTGTCTTGTTAGGAGCATAACTCTGAAGGTAGAGAAGGTATTCGTATACAAAGATATCTTTATAATGCCAAAACTAACGACCATTACGATCTCTTCGGTATTTACAGAATTTGTAATTTGTTAAATTTTGGACTGTCTGGACGTGTTTACTGAATTTTAAGTGTTAAAGTGATTAAAATGTGTGTTGTTTTTTGTGGATATTACTCTCTTGGTATTGAAGGGAATCTAACTACAGTTCATATAATATTACAAACACTGCGAGACCTCGCAGAGCACAAGTATCATAACTATTTCCTCCGTTTTACAGACTAATTGTTCTTTGTTGTTTTTTTCAGTTTTTTAATACACAAATTAAAAGGGCTTGTTTTCCCTCACTTTGAATTTCACCAAAGAGGCATAATTTGATGAAACTTTGTAGAGGACGACAATATGATAATAATTATATACCAACCATTATGCCTGCGGCTCATGTTGTTAAAACTAGAATTATCTGCTAATAGTGTATATTAAGAATCATGATGTGATAGAATGTCTAAGTTGAAATAGTGGCATTTTGTAATTTTAAACGCGTGATGATAGAAATCGTACATGTACAACTACATAATTATCATAAAGAATTATGTCTGCACCTTTGAATGTTGTACACGTGTACGTAGAAAGTAAAACTCCTGCGAACAAGTTTGTGTCTACGGACAGACAGACGGACATACGTCAATCGCGATTGCAGCATACCCCCTTTACTTTGTGACGAAGATATGAAAATTTAGATATTGTCATATTGTTTAGAATAATCTTACAACGACATTGTACGAGGTTTCCTGTACGGGTCGTTCTATATAAATTACCTCATATGATTTTACCCTGTTTCTGTATTTACAGTTCAGTGCGGCACCCAAAAAAAAACATCACGTGGCTGATAAGGCGAGTGTTGCAATCTAAAACGGTGACTAATGGGGGAACCAAGTAAATAAAAAACCACTATATGCTATGTTGGCGTTGATTTAATAGCTGATTATAGCGACCTAAGTATGTCAAACATTTTCAGCTGCGTCTATTTGTAATGTTTTGAACGAGAGGTGCAGTAAATAGGACAAACAGTGGGTGGGATATTAACATAAATATCGTGTTACATAGCGAACGTTATGCCTCAGTGAATTGTTTTAAACCCGCAATCGCTGGCATGGTCGTATAACGTTCCAATACCTCATTATCTTTTTTTATTTTTGAGTGCATACGTAAATAGGATACGCTACTTGCGGATGTGATAGAAAGTAACCTCGCAGCACCTAACTAAATATTATGTTTAAAAAGTCGGCAAAACTTGCAATAGTATCGAAGCTGGCTTAATTGAGTTGTTTCGGATAGACCTACATGACCTGTATGCTAAACGTTCGACATGGGGTGTGTGTGTAGTCAGGAGCAGAAACAACACAGGTTTAAACGTACGTATCCGTTTTATCAATAATATGTAGTCTGCACATATTTCTAAAGAGAGCATATACATCCCCTGTACGTCGATTATTCAAACTGAGTTGGATAATTCAAACTGAAGAAAAAAATGTTGGCCGAAACTGAAACTGAAAGGTAGTTTATTATTTTATCATTTTTGATAATTTAGTAACTATAAGGACGTAATTGTTCTACACATGTGATAATAAATGTCTGACGCACACATGCGTTTGAGTTTTGCATCGATTTAATAGTTTTCTAGTAAAATACGATAAATTTGTCTTCGAAAAATGCTAATTTTCATTAAATGCGACCTATGTGTGAGATATGCCAAATTATATCATGAATGTCCTTTAAAATTTTACTTGTATCACCTAGTGTGCTTCTGTGCTAAAATCATGTGTTTGCAGGACGGGTATTAAAGTTAATGGATAAATTCAATCTGATATGAACATTTCTGTGGATAATAACCAAACTCAAAATAGTCGGGAATTATCCATACACTAGTTAGGTCATTATCCAATTTG